>CM054943.1:22394756-22461117 GCA_029168755.2 Tillandsia fasciculata
GTACAAATGAACAGTAAGTGAACCAGAATTTTAGCAGTTTGGATGAAACAGAATTGTGAACCCTAGTGTTATCGCAAACCGCACAGTACAAGGTGCATTAACATTAGGGACCGTGTATGTTCGGTCAACGAACAAGTTATCGGGCCAATGTGGTAGCGGATGCTTTGAGCCGAAAGCACGTGTCCCCAGAGCTGCTGATGATCACTGAGCAGGATCGCTTGATTTTCGAGTTTCAACGTCTAGACTTGGAGATCGTTCCTTCGGGGTCTACCGCTCGACTTTTAGCGATAGTAGTGCAGTCTGCCCTGCTTGATCGCATAAAGGAGGGACAGCAGTCGGACCCCTCCTCCCATAAGATTCGTGAACTGATACCACTGGGACAGACTGACGAATTATCAGCTGCACGCCGATGGCTCTATCCGATTCAGGGGCCGTTGGTGTGTTCCAGATAACGGTAAATTAAGGACATCCTTACTGAGACACCTCTGAAGATCCTGGCTCGAGATGAAAAGAAGCTGAGGAACAGATCGATTCCCTATGTCAAAGTACAATGGGAGAACCATGAGGAGCGTGAAGCCACGTGGGAACGCGAATCGACTATGATGGAGCGTTACCCCCATTTATTTGGTTCTTAGTTGTATTAAGTTTCAGGGACGAAACTTCCTTTTTGGTGGGAGAGATGTAAGAATTCGAATTTTTGTAAATCAATAAATAAATGAAATTGATTGAGGTCAAGTTGAAATTGAATCATGAAAAGCATAAGTAGTCTAAGTGCCCCTTTTCTGCAGTGTAAATTGCACAGTTAGTGGGCCAGAAATAGCACTTTTCTATCCGAGCCTGATCTCGAAGATCCGAGACCACGAGTGCGACCGTCATGACGAACTGAGTGAAATCCATATTAAGCTTGTTCAGATCTGACTGTCGGATCTTCCGAAAATCAGCGTTGAAGCCGGCGGGACCCGCGACTTAAGTCGCGGGTACAAGTGAACAATAAACCCTATTTTCGGTTCCCCTTCGCGCCAACGTTGTAGTGGCCCTGGTTCCCATGCAGTATTTTCCGATGGATCCACAGTTAGAACACCTAGTATTGGTGTACCTGGCCCACAGTGCACCAATTGGGTGCTATTGATGGACCCCGTGTGCTTTTATTTACTGTATTGGCCTTCGGCTGGGTTTGCCGAAGTTTCTGGAAAGATTTTGGCCAAACAGAGGTCGTAGATGGATTCAGCACGGAAAAACGCTTGAAATCGACTATTTATTTGCTTAATTTGGAGTCCGGATGCCCAAACACGGACACCCGGAAGTTTTTAGTGGAAAATGGTGCATGGGAGGGGCCGTAGACCGCCGGGATGCCACGTGGCAGGCTCTGATTGGCCGGTCTGTGATGCGCGGTCCACGGCAGCGCGCGGCGGGGTGCACAGACCCGGCGCATGGACACGTGGCACCGCCTGATTGGCGGGCCCAGGGCGCGCGGTCTACCGGGTGGAGCGCGGCGGTGCATGGACCAGGCGGGGGACAGGTGGCAGCCCCGGGTTGGTCGGTGCACGCGGCGCGGTCCACAGAATTGCTGGGGAAGGCGTGGACCGGGTGCAGGGGACACGTGTCATCCTCTCATTGGTGGGAGCACCACACGCGGTGCACGGAACACCCGAGGCCGGTACCTCGGGAAGCGTGCCCACGTGCGACCCACGTCGCGCGACCGGCGCGCACGTCGCGCGGTCGGGGTCAACAGGGAGGACACGTGGCGCCCGCTCATTGGCGGGCGCCACCGCCTTACTGTGCGGGAGGACGGACACGTGGCGGCAGGTGAGTGGTCCGCTTCGGTGTTCGCTGTTCGGGCGACACGTGGCGGGCTCCGAGGCGGGTCGGACGGATCTTGGATCCCGTCCGACGGCGTGTATTGGGCCGGGCCGCACTGTGCGCGCCCGAAAGTTTTGGGCCGGGCCGCACTGTGCGCGCCCGAAATCTTTCGGGCGCCCGAAAGTTTGGGCCCGAGCCCAATAACTTGATTTTTTTTGGGCTTTTCCTTTGAGGCCTATATATAGGTCACCTTGGGCTGGCATTTACACCCTTTTCCCGTGGGAATCAGCTCTTGATTTCTTCATGAAATATCCTCCTCTCCCTCTTGGCTAACTCCTGGAGAAATTTCAGAAAATCTGGAAGCCGTGACGACTGTGTTTCTTACCTCGCAGTGCGGAGCGACGTTTTACAGTTTGAGGCCCACTACCGTCGCATTTTCTTCTGGGAAACCTGCAGAGCTACCCCGACCACATTTTTGGACGATTTCTTCGCCAGCGGTTGCACAAGAGGTAAATCTACGTTTTCCGTGTTGATCATTCTTCCCTGAAATGAGTTTTTTTGAGGGTTTGGGGTACATTTTTACGCCCCTTTGCTACAGTTTGGAATCTTGACAGCAGCGGCTTCGCGGAATTTTATCTTCACTTCTGGATATCGGATTTCGATGATTCAAGAGCCTATCGACATCTACTCTTCGCGAGGATCGTCGTGATATTTTTATTGGAATTTTGTGAATTTTATTTTCAGGTAAAATTCGCGTGTGAACAGTAACAGTACATGCAGATTTTTGGAATGTGTTGGTTATGTGATAATTGGTTGTAATTGTGAGTTGTTGTTGTACCCAGGACTGTAAGAGCACTCTTTCTGTGCTCCTGGCTCTGTGGATCTAGGAAATTGTCGATTCCTGGACTGTTTATCTGTACCGGCTCGGACAGTTAGCGTGTTCAGGTGGGTGATTTTGCTTGCAATAACTATGGACTGCACTCTAATTCTGCAATTATAATGCATACATGATAGTATTGGAACAATATAAACTGTGCAAACTGTATGATAGTACCCACTGTTAGTAAGTGCTAAATTTGATGATCTTATTGGAATTCTCGCCACGCATGAACCATTTTAATTGGAAAACTTGACTTAGCACATTTATTATGCATTGTATATTTTACCCAGACGACTACTGTTAAGATTACGCATCTACTTTAGTTTCCCCCACAGCAGTTGTTACTTTTGTCATCTTGGACATAGTGGTCTTTCCCTGAGTTGTGGGTTGGGAGGTTTAGTAGCTTTGGATGCATTGTACTCGTGTCTGGGGACCGAGTAGAGTTGGCAGCAGTCTATAGTTTGTTCATCATTTGAGATAGTGACATGTGGGACTGGGATCTTTGGGGAGTTGATCATTGGGACAGTGTGGATTCTTAGTTAGCGAGTGAGACAGTGATTGGATCATAGCCTGCAGGAGCCATATTTAGATCGACAGAGATGCGCAGTTACTTTGCTCGGTGGGGTCGCTACCCACGAGTGCCACTCCGGAGTTGGGCTTGCTACTTCTTTCGCGGCTTGTCGATGTTGGTGTCCCCCTGACTGAGCCAGTTTTGGCAGTCATGGACATCGTCCCTCTGGCTGAGCCAGTTTTGGCAGCTACGGATATACCTACAGCAGTAGGTAGGCGCAGGTTTGACTGGACCGTTTTTGGCAGTCAGTTTGGATTGGGCGACTTGTGTCGAGTATCAGTAGAGACATATTGGTCTTCGATCCTTTTTCCTTGAGCATATAGTTAGGGGCATAGTAGCAGTAGATGATTTACTTTCCTGCTTTCTCTACTGCATTTTCTTTTGTTACTTTATGCCCCTTGTAGACTTAGTGGGCAGACCGTCGGGCTTGTTGGCGGCACCCACTGAGGACTACTGTGGGAGGTAGTTCTCACACCCGTCGTGGTGTCTTTTCCCCAGGGACTTCAGCTCCAGTTCCTGCGGTGCCCGTTGCTGATCCAGCTCCTACAGACCGAGGTAAGGGAATCGCGAGGTAGATCTTTTCCCTTTCAGCAGCAGAGTGTGGTAGAGGTACCCGATACACTTTTTGGTTGTGTCTTTTGGTTTGAGAGATTATGTAGTGAGGTATCGAGTTGTACTCTGCTATTTTACTTTGAGAGACTTCTGTATTTGAGTGAGAACTTTATGTATATTATTCTGTGAGACAGTTTTACTTCATATTACTGTTAGTTTTACTTTTACAGCTCTGATATCTATTAGTTTAGATACTTACTTGCAGGTTAGTCGCTACGTCTCTACAGGGCTTCCTGTAGAGGCGGCGGATCTGTTGGCGAGCCCGGGGTACAGTTCCGACCCCGGGGCGTGACAAACGTTGAGCCAATTCACTGTTCGGAAGCCGATCATAGCACTTCAAATAGTGGATTTTAACGGTTTCGTCGTTCTGGACGCAATGGCGCTGACGGAATTTTCGTTTGATGACTCTAAGTCTCGAAAAACGCGAAAACTGTATTTCGGAGCTGTATTTTATGGACCGAAAATTTATCCGGGCACCATTTCGAAAAACGAAAATCGCTACCTGATAGGATTCGTCGAGCCGGACGTCGTGGCGAAGTCCGTTTTTCGAATTGACGACTAAAACGCCTCGAAAAGCATGAAAACTGTGAAAAATATAGAAATTTACACATTAGTCCCTATATTTAATGCCTTGATTTGCGTGCCACGGATTAGGGAGGGACCTATGTGTGAATGGAAACTACTGAGAAGGACTGGTCTGGTAATATCAAGGGTGGAGGGACTAGAAGGCAATTTTGCAAATACTATATATAGTGCTTTGGGTTAGGGTTCTTCAAAACCCTAGACCCCGTAGCTCTCCCTCCAGCCGCAGCCCTCAACAGACCCCTCTCCCTCGGCCGCACCCATAGGAGGTAGCCCGCACCGGCCGCCGCCTCCCCGCCGCCGGTGAAGAGAGGTTTCAAGATCCACACTTCTCTCGGGTTCTTGAGGAGGAGGGCTGGGAGGGACTCAACCCGATCAGGACCTAGTCTGAGGACTCCTCGGTGAAGCCGCATCAGAGCCCGAGTGGTTCCGGCCCCAACCGCCGCCGTGCGCCGCCGTGGGACCATCTCTCTTCCTTCATCTTTCCGGCGAGGTTAGTAGATGGAAATTTTATTTTGTAGTTCGCACAGAGACCCTAGCATCGTGTCACTAACCTCCTGGGGATCACCCTCGTGCAGCCCCAAGGTCCCCGGTGCTCCGGTTAACCGGCCGGGGAATCTGGTTGCCGGGATTATCGTTTTCGGCCGAGCAATTGCACCGCCGTGATCCGACCGTCAAGGAGCAGATCAGCACCGTTGATCTTCCTCCTCTCGTTGACTGCAGCCTCTCCACGAAGTCCCATCGCGATTGGTTGAAGATCGAGCCCGATCGGAGCCGCCCTAGAAACTGCCGTCTTTGCACCTAGCCCGATCGCCGCCGTCCGGCGCCGCCGCGGCCTCCCGGCGCCGGCCACCACTGCACCGAGCTTCGTGGTGGGGAGTAGAACCTTTTGGTCCAGGTTGCTCCCGCCCGGAACCGCCGCGCCGGAACCCGCCATTGTTGGCCATTGAAGCTTCCCCGAGCTCCGCCGTCGCGCCACGCCGGCGCCTCCAGACCTCGGCAAACGGTGCAGGTAGGCTCCTATGATCCCCTAGAGTCCTCCCATCAAGTTGCATGGCTCTCTTAACGTCGGGACTTTTGTCTCCAGAGTTGCACCCGAGCTCGGCTTCGACCTCATCTCCGGCCAACTCCGGTGCTCTGGGCTCCGGCCACCTTGTCAGGTAAGACCTAAATGCTATTTCTAAGCTCCCCATCATTTTAGTTTGGGGCCAAAGACCCTCTGTAACTGGGTCTAAAACCTTGCACCCGAGGTCACCCTCTCGGGCTCATCTCCGGCCGCCGCCGCCTCCGGCCGCCGGGCTCTACCCCACATGAACCCAAGAGCTCCTGGGGACCCCTTCTAACCTATGCTCCCCTCTGATACAGGACAAAACCTGTTTTGCTCCAAGATGTCCAACCCGAGCCCTAGCCCGAGCCTAGGTGCTGCTCCGGCCTCTGCTCCGTCCGACCTCCGGCGCGCGCAAGGTAAGCCCTCAACCCTAGACACCCTACTGATTATGATGCTCATGTTAAATCCCAAGAAGATCTAGTAGATAATTGTTTATAGCATAGTGGCCTTTGTAGAGCTTTTGAGGGTGGTTCTCCGGGCAATTTTCCGGCCACCCTCCGGCAAGCCGCGGGTGAGCATCACTGTTCTGTGTCCATATTAAGTGCCAAGCTTCAGTTATTTCCTAATTTGATCAAGTGTAAGTAAAGTTATAGCATAAATTGTAAATTGGACTCTTAATGATCATGGGCCAACTTTGCCCTCGGGACCCGTGCCAGCCCAATCTTGTGAGCACGGGCTCCGTCTCGACGTAACGAACGCGCTGAAACTTACGGCGTCATCGTTGGACCCCCGGATTTCAAGAACGAGCTAAAACAGTAGTTAACTAAAGAATAATTATGCAATTTTCAATATCTTATGGACCAACTTGCAAATTTATCACCCTGGCTGCCCTTAGACAGTATTTACGCACCACCTAGCCATCTTGTTAGGATTCCGAAGGTCCTCGTTGACCGGGAATCGGATTTTGATCGATAAATCGACCGACTTGACCCGTTTAAGCTTTCCGTTAGTGTAGCGTCGTTGGGAAGGGTTTGTGCGAGTCTACTACTGACCAGATCTTCTGATACACGGCCCAGTTGTTCAGCACCAGCCTCCCAGTAGCTGCGCGGGAGTTCGAGAATCTGCCGTCATCCAGGTGGGTTATCTTCGAACCGGGCCTCAGCTTTTTGGCCCTCTGGTTGCTTTAGTCCAGTCGGACCCTTGTTATTGACTTATCCTGCTGATTACACATATATCTAACCGATCTTGACATATACTGATATTCCTGGACATATACTGATATTCCTTGACATATGCTGATTTTCTTGACTTGATTAAACCAATGCTTGAGATTACCTGTCCATGATTAGTCTGATTATGATATATATGCTCCATGATTATTCCTGATAGATCCTGATCTACTTGAGACACATTATATGTACCTGTTTGTGATCTTTTCTATTCTTGCACATAGATTTGCATGATTCGATGATACCTATTGATCCCTGTCATTTGAGATGTTACTTGATATATTGTCGATATGCATGATTGATTGATTCCGATTGATAGATATAGACTGATGACTCCCTGTTGGGATCTCGGCATGTTGCCGACTACCCGGTCACTAGACCGTGAGATTGATCATTATGACTTGCTATACACTGCTGTACTTCACGAACATGGCCGGGGTCGCTCCCCGTGGAGCTTGTTCTTTACCAGTAGAGTGGTCTGATGACAGACCCGTGAGCCCCCAGTTAGGCACCCGTGGGGTGCGGGGTATGTCAGCCGCGAGCCCTTTTGCATCGAGACTGCTTGGCGTCTGTGAAATGCAGGGTTATTGCCTGAGGTCCTATGAGACCAATAGTGGCGCATGATTGGGTACTTGGGTTTCTACCTTTGACGCATTACTTTTACTTATACTGCTGCTCAGTTTATTTTCAGTATTACTAACCATAGATATGCTTTCAGCACTTGCAGTTCCTTGTACATGATTCTTATAGACATCTTTTGATTTCCAGCATGTATGTTCTATAGCTTTCATGATTGTTTATCTCTAATTTGCCCTGATTTTCAGTATACCTATCTGCAGTTCTTACTTTTGATTATTAGTAGATCTTTCTTCCAGCTGTACCTATAGATCTTTACTATCCGCAGATTTTAGTACCCAGTAGGTACGATTAGCTGATCCTTGGCTCGTCGTGCCCACTGGGATACATGTACAGTGTATCTCACACCCCCTGGGTGACCATTTTCCAGGTCCGTCGGGTGGGGAGATAGCGGGACGATCCAGTGAGCCGGTTACGATAGAGCTGACCCAATGATCGTAGATATTGAGCCCTGATGATCTATGCAGACTTTTATTTTCCGTATTTTATTCCAGTTCTATTTGATTTAGACTTAGACATTTAAAATATTGATGTAATAACTGATTTTGAATTATTCCTCCTGACTAGATTAGTAGTTGTACTGAGATATCGGTTGCTGATTACTAGCCTAGTCGTGCATATATAGGGGAGTCTCTGTTCGCGGAATAGAGTGTTTTCTATATGTGTGGTGGTCTGTTACGGCTGTTTTGCAAACTCTGATTTAATCAAAAAAAAAAAAAAAAAAAAATTTCAGACCTGATTTTCAAACTCGGGGCGTGACAGATCAGATGGTATCAGAGAAATAGGTACACGGTACCTAGGGAAAATTGATTAGGAACTGGTTAGGATGAACCCTAGGATGACTTGTCGCGTGAGAGCGTTGGGTATGTCGAGTATAAGGGTTAGAAACTCAAGGTATACTTTTCGGAGTCTGTTTCTAACCTGGTTGTATGATTGCAGTTATGGCGTGTCCTCCAGGCCGTGGGCATGGACGGGGTGCGGGCACGGGCCGTGGTGTCGGCCGACCACCCAGCGCGCCGAGCGAGCCCATGGATCAGGGTCGTATAGAGCGACTTGAGGCTCAGATGGCGGCTCTGGTTGGGATGTTCCAGCATTTTGTGCAGCAGCAGACTGCTGCTCCTGCCCCACCTGTTCACCCACCAACTGTTCCAGTTGCTGCACCGCCGATTGCACCCTTTGTTGCTCCGGCCGTTGCCGAGCCTGAGGGTTTGGCGGAGCCTGCTGTTGACCCCGTATTACCACCAGCGGGGCCCATTCCAGATGTTGCTGCAGCTTCTTGTGCGGTACCAGGGGTTCCTGTTGCCCCTGTTGGTACTGCTGTGATGGCACCTGCGTCATACCGGTCAGTCTTCCCAGTTACTGATCCTGTGGCCAATGATGAGGCTGATCGAGCAGAGCAAGCTCGAGCAAAGGCTGTCCTACCCGAGTTCAAGAATTCCGAGCCACAAATATTCAAGGGCAAGAAAAGAGCGCCTTCTGTGAGCGGTGGTGGATCCTCCAGACAAAACAAAAAGGCCAAGCAAACCCGACCGTGCGTCTTCTGCGGGAGTACTCATCGAGCACGCTTCTGCAAACGACGCCACGGCCGATGCTTCAAATGCGGCCAACAGGGACATACGGCTACGAAGTGCTCGCAGGGGTTAGGACACGAGATTCGCCGCCAGCTCTCATCCCACCTGACCACCGACTTCAACGACTGCGTCGAGGCTGAAATACAGATCCCTCGTGCAGAGCGGGATGCCACTGAGAGAGGGAAGGATAAGAAACGGATTCCTTCTAGGAGCTCGAATGTTTGCCGTGATGAACTTCCCTTATAATGACAGATCCTTTGTCAGATCTGATTCAATAGTTTGTGTTACTTTCATTTATGCAGCAGCATCTATTTTTGATCTCACTTTCATGGTTTCGTTTGTCCCGCAATGATAGCCAAAAGGTTTTGGGCTCCTTTTATTGCCTAATGTTGAGCATACTTTGGATGGCCCACTTTGCAGGCAACCAGTTACTCTCATTCGTCGTGCAGTATATATTTTCAAACTCAATTTTTTCCTTCCATTTGCTCACCATTGTTAAGCTAAGGAAAAAATCTAACTGACTCTAATGATGCTTAATTAATAGGGAAGTATGAGCAAAATGTATTTAAGTTCATCTTCTGGTTTTCGTTTCATTCCTATTTTTTCCTTACAATTTAAGTTCTTTTTTCTTTTACTTTATTTTGTTTGTCGCTTTATACTTTATACTGATCATTCTTTATTTTGTGCTTCATCTTCTGATCATGCTTTATTTTGTCCGTCGATCCGCACGGCGCCGATGCCCGCCCCTACGACGACGACGACGACGGCGGCGACGACGACGATATTCCGTCGTTATACGTAAAGAGGTAGTAAAGCCTTAACAATTTGTCTTTAATAAATTGCCAAACTTATCCATATTATTATTATCCATACTCTAGAGATGCTGGGAGAAGCAGTACAAAGGACAAAAGGTAATATCAATAAACTCGATGTGGAAATTGATGCTTTTGCCTAGATTTTTTCATGCCTCATTATGAATTAACTTTATGATTAGTTTACTGTGTATGATTTTAACTTTAATCTTAATTTACTCAAGCCACCTCCTGTGGAGAGGGAAACAATCTTACAACTAATTATATAATAAAGGTAATCTCATTTTGTGTTATTGATACTTTTATTTAGGAATTGACTGATACATACATACATATATATATATATATATATATATATATATATATATATATATACACATACATGATAGCGCACAGTTTTCTAATTATTATAGATACATATATAGAAATCTTTAAAATAGATTATCATCATTATACATAAAGGGTAGTAAAACCTTAACAATTTATCTTTAATAAACATTATCTGTACACAACTATGTAGTTATACTAGCTTTGTTTAAAGTATTGTCTTAGTCATTTACTCAATGCTGTAGTTTCAAACAAGAAAACTTATACATGGCTTCAATTGGTTCATCCCTTAGAGATTCAGTTGGTTCATCACGTGCAGAACTTATACATGGCTTATGATATGGACGTAGTTCATCTTGCATTGTTCTCACATTAATTTGTTGAGAAGAGAAATAATTAAGTAGTATATTGTTCAGTTGGTCCATCACTTGGAGATTTGTTCATGTGCAATAACAAGCTTGACATGGTACACTAGAAATTGGAGATTATCTTGGTAAAATTTCACACATTCGACTTTGAATTTTTGACACCCTGATGCCCAATATCATTTGTACGAAAATTCTTCAGCCCTCCCATCTTTCTAATTATGTATATACAGCGATTCCGGCGATGTATTATGTGCCCAATTCGATGTTATGTTCTATGGGACTTATGATTTATATTTGACCTTGAATTTATAATTTCTTGCAGCGAATAACAGCCCCTGAGATATTGGAGGACGAATGGTTCAAGAAAGGGTATAAGCCCCCGGTGTTCGAGGAAAATTACGATGCTAATTTGGATGATGTGGATGCTGTGTTCAGGGACTCTGAAGTAAGTCGCAGACGAGCTTCAGTGCCGGTTATAGTAAAATTATCCAATGCCTTATGCAATCTTCCTCTTGGATTCTGCTAGAGGGTTACTTACAATATGTCTTATCTAATGCAGGAACACCATGTGACAGAGAAAAATGAAGAACAACCAGCAGCAATGAATCCATTTGAACTGATTTCAATGTCAAAAGGACTTAATCTTGCAAATTTGTTCGACTTGGAGAAGGTATAAAGGCTAAGCACTGTAGAAAGTAATAGCATTTCCACTTAATTCACATCTCCAAGATACATTCTTTAATTTCGCGCGAAACAAACGAGTTTTCGATTGATTTTTTTGCGAAGCCCCAGAAGCTGTGCCTATGGAGGGAGTGAGATTCGGAGCTCGAATGGCGAATAACGGTAACCGAAGAGCATTGCGCGGCATCGGAAACCTTGCAGGAGGGCCCCTCAGAATCCTAATGTAGTGAGAAAGAGGGGATTATCAGAGTAATACTCAACTCATACATTTTGTTATATTCTTAGATTATTCTGAAATCAATCAGCTCAATTTCTAATGCTTCTTTTCCTTCTCTCTCCTTATGTCGAAAAATTGTTTGTAAATTTTGCTCTAATCTGTTCATGAATTGCAGGAGATTTGCTGCCAATTTACCAAACCAATCAAGAACTCATCACCTGCAGGTAATCTAATCTAATCTAATCTAATATAATCTAATCTAATCTCAGATCAGAAACTTAACAACCGAGCAATGTCAGATAATATAGATTTTATAACATTTTATTTAATCAGGCATTTCTGAGCACAATTTGTGGCCAGATCTGTGAGCAAAACACTGTGCGAGTTTTCTCCTTCGATTTTTTTCCCCCTATATGCAGGTGGTGACAACAAAAAATTAACCGGGCAATTTTTCGTGAGTTGGCATTTCCATTTAAGATTTCTGTTTGATCAAACCCATGCTGTTATAATATTTAAGCAAAAAGAATATATAACTATATATGTATGTGAGGACTTAAGCTGAAATATATATATATATATATATATATATTAAGAAAAAAGTGGAGGTTCACTCTCAGGTTCATCTGTATTACATTGTTTTTATTAAAAAGGAAGGGAGTAAATAGGATATGATGGTATAACCAGTTATGGTCGGGGTCATCCAGGAGTGCAAACGTCGTAGGTTTTTTGACGACAACCAGGAGGAGCGCAAGCGCAAGGCTCGCAAGGCCGACAGTAGGAACTACCACAGGTGATGCTACATCTTTCTTCCATTTCTTTCTTTTTCTTTAGAATAATTTAGGATTATCATTAATTCATGCACTAATTTTGGTCCTAAAATTGATAAATGTTTGCTTTATTCTAAGGTGTACTGTCTTTCTGTGATATCTTTTAGCAAAATTTAAGAATATTACTCTAATGGTTTGAACGACGCAATCCTTTCTTTGAGGTTCCTATATATTACACATCTGTATAAATCAAAATGTTCACTCTTTGTAATATCTAGATGATGATCCACAGGAAGTGAAGGCAAACCTGAAAGTAATTCGTATGAAAACCTAATATAGACTTCATTCCAATGATTATAATGCAGACTTTGGAGTCCCTCCGAGTGGCGTCTCCTTATATTCATAGGTTCGAAATTCAGCTTGATGGACTGATGATAACTTCACTAATGGACCAAAGAGGTCAAAAGAGAAAGGTGGACGACTACAGATTTTGCACGATCATTTTGTAATATTTTGTTGTTTAAATCCTTTGATGATTATTAAGTTATAATTAGTTTCTCGCTTTCTCTTATATGGTTGTGGTCTGTGATACGAATTTATGATCAATATGTTAGTTTATTGATTGTTCTGTAAATGTGGAACATCTTTCCATTTGCTGATAACTTGGAAATGGCATTTCGATGCGCATTTAGATCTATGTTTACTGGGATGTTGTTACGAAATTCTCCAATCGGTGGTTGTGCATGCGCTGCTAAGTCCTCCAAATTGTTATTGTCTTACAGTTTGCAACACTGGTTTGTTCTTGATTTCGGCCGGAGTATTGAAGATTCGGCACTTGGCTGATTTGTCTCCAATATTGTTGAAAGGCCAGAATAATTTATAAAGCTACCCCTCCTCCTCATCCTCCTCTCATGGCGATCCCGGGCCCTTACTCCGGCGTTAGCACCCTCGCCTTCGTAAGCTCCTCTCTCTTTCGATCTCTCTTTCGATCTCTCGATCTCCTTCTACGATGATCTGTGACCGGAAATCTATATAGGTGGCTCGGGCTTTGGCGTTGGCATTTGGGGTCGTCTATGGGAGCGTGAAGATCTCCTATGTCAAGGTATTACAGCTATTTGAATCTCTTTGGATCTCATTTGATGGTGGTTTTGGGTTGGGGGTGTTGGAGTTCCTATTGTGAGCATTATTTTGGTGTAATCATTTCTTCGTGATAAGTTTAAGGATTCGATCAGGCGATTATGTTGTGGGTAGTTCAACTTTTGGATCTCAATGGATGGTGATTTTAATGCTGTATGTGTAATTTCATCACATGGTGTTTGGATTAGGGGTGTTGAAGTTGCTATAGTGGGCATTATTTTGGTATAATTAAGTTTAAGAATGCGATGAGGTGATTTATATTGTGGGTAATTCAACTTTTGGGGCTCAATTGATGGCGGTTTTGATGCTGTGCATGTAATTTTATCACACGGTCTTCTGATTGGGGCTGTTGAAGCTCCTGTTGAGCATTATTTTGGTAGAATCGTTTCTTTGTGATAAGTTTTAGGAATTCAATGAGGCGATTATATTGTGGGTAGTTCAACACTTCTACTTTTGGATCTCATTGGATGGTGGTTTTGATGCTGTATGTGTAATTTTATCACATGATTTTTGGATTAGGGGTGTTGAAGTTGCTATGGTGAGCATTATTTTGGTAGAATTTTTTCTCTGTGCTAAGTTTAAGGATGTGATAAGGTGATTTAAATTGTCGGCAATTCAACTTTGGGGCTCAATAGAGGATGAGAGAGAGCTCATCTGGTGTTCCTTGGTGCTATACGTGTCAAAAACTAGCTTTGCATAGGAATGATCAATCCTCAGAATCAAACTATAAATTCGGTCTCTTTTAATTGCTGTTGATATATCAAAATTTCTTTCATTGTCGTTTTCTTCTCTAGAGCAAGAATTAGGGATGATTGAAAACAGTAGTAAGCATATTCCTGTCAATTGTATTGAGGTTGTGTGGTCTGCAAGTATTCTCATGGATGGCCAACTTGGATTTTTATTGTTTTGTAATTTGAGGAATTGTGCAATGCTTTTCTTTTGGGAATCATATCGAAACCTACATTAAATTTTGAAGAAACTATGCAGATTTTGTTTCGAGATTTATGTGTGTTCTATTATTCCTTACTTTGAGAAGTTCTTTCTTTGGAAATACATCAGCTCAATTCATTGTTAAATTGTGTAAATACTGTTTGTTAATCGCGGCGAAGCGCGGGGTTGTCACTAGTATAAGATAAATGTTGAGATAGCATCAAGACAGAATCGGTAATATATGATTTGATCATGAATTGATTTATTTTCTTAACAGATTAGTTATATTTTTCTCTTGGTTCAAAAATTGTGTTATTTATATATCTCTCTTTTAGTGGTTGTGCTATCTCATTTATAGATGAGGAGTCTCCATACAATTTTACCAAATTAATTAATATGAGTACACTATCTGTTGGTGTAAATACACAAAATAGAGATTAGACTATAAAAAATATATGAAAAATATCAACGAGTCGATCAAGCCGAGGCACGGATATCTCGCTCTCTTTAAGGAGATTCAAGCCCTCTGCGGTAGACAAAGCCTTCGAACCGATGCAGCAGAACACTGACTTGTCCCCTCCAGGATACAACGGCTCGACCCTCGTCGTGTGGCTTCACCAACTCTGCACAATTAGATGAGCCCAAAGCTCCACCAAAAGAACACCTTTCTTTGACGTCTCTCTCTCAAGTAGTATATAATTTGTTTAGTCTTTTTTTGATCTTTAGTAGGTATATCTTGAGAGAGTAGACAAGCTCTCTTTATATAGGCTTGTAAAGCCTATAGGTTACAAGTTATTTATTAACCTTATTAAGTATAAAAGTTATAAGTTTAAACTTTTCTTTCAAAACCACAATAGGTTACGAGTTCAAAACAAAGTTTTGTTAACAATGAATGATGTAACCTCAATTAACTGAATGCATTGTGTAGGTTATAGGAATGAATGCATTACATATGCAAATGTTAATTCATTTAATATAAAATGTTACAACATTCCCCCACTCATTTTATTATTAAAGAGAGTTTGACGGTCAAAGAGGGATCGTTATACATAAATGAAGGTGTGCTCTGCATTGAACCTTCACTTAGTGAAATAATGATCTCTACTCCAGAGCCAGAGTGGTCTCAGACTTGAACTTTGGCTGCTTAAGGGAAATAGAGCGTCACTGCTCACATATAACAATCCAGGTGTTGACATGAGCTTTACTAGCTAGCACGTTACGGCCTTGTGCTTATCCTGGTTTTCATGAGAATTTTTTGAGAAAAAAAAACCGTTCTCATAGGAAGCGGCCCCACTTCCATGCTCACATAGGTGAAATCCGTCAAGGGTGCTCCTGTAATTCTGACACCCTGCTCATAAGAGCCACAGACTCCATTAAGAGTGTAATAACTGTCACGCCCCGGGCGTAAACCGGAACCCGGGCTCGTCCACAGATCCGCCGTGCACACGGTCTTTCCCGTGTACACGAAGCGCTGGTAACCTGCTCAGATATATAAAAAGAGTAATGCTGGAGCATGAAGCAGAGCTAAACTAAAACTAATACATCTCAGACACAAGCTGGAAATAAAAGTACAAGACTCTCAAATAGATACATATGTCTCTCCCAGCTCACAAAAAGGTACAACCAGCTAGCCACAGCCAGACCCAAAATAAAAGAAAACTACAGCTGTCTGAGTGTCCGGGGTACAACAAAAATGTCAAAATAGGCACTGGGAAGTAGCTAGCTAATCTGCAATCCTCTTACCTCGCTCCTGGGTGGAGGGTCCCGCAACTCCGGCAGATGACTCTACAAAACAAAGGGGACAAAAGAAAGGAAACATAGTGGGGTCAGAACTACTATAAACAGTAGCCTCCCCTAGTGGGTAAACCTCAAAACTCTGAACTGCCCACTAGGACTACAAGAGGCAAAAGTAAGCTAGGGTGGTAAGCAATAAATAAGAACCATTGGAAAACGTTACCACTAAGATGCCTCTAAAAGGATGAGCTAACAAAATAGCTAAAATGCATGCCTCAATGCATATAAGCCTGCCTGGGTAACCCAATCTAGACACTGGTGAACACCGGCACTGCCTGCTATGCCTACTGACTCACAACTCGGTTGTGGGGTGCAGGCCGGTTCCTGACCGACACGGTCCCACCCCTAGGGGAACAGACCGGCTCCTGACCGGCACAGTCCTACCCCTATGGTAACAGACCGGCTCCTGACCGGTCCTATCCTTATGGCAACAGACCGGCTCCTGACCGGCACGGTCCTATCCTTATGGCAACAGACCGGCTCCTGACCAGCACGGTCACAAGTATCCACCCTCCGGAGTGGTACTCGAGGGGAGCGACCCTCACGAGTACAATAAGCCGCCAAAAGTATCCGGGTACAGTAAGACTGGGTCAAGACCCTAACGGGTAGGAAAACCCATCCACTAAAGAGATCCCGAACACCTATCCCCGCAATCTGATGCAGTAAAAACAGTCCGGTCAACCGCCCAAAATCCGCGGTTGCCGCAGATACTCTGTCCCCAACCTGCCTGTCCCCAATTTTCCACTAACTGACTACACTGTTCCAGTTCCCGCTCTAACCCGAGCATACTAAACTCTATGTCCAGATGTCCAGAGAAAAGATAATAAAACATGTTTTCTCCTAAGTCATATTCCAAATAATTGTGTAGTCATAAAGGTGGCCATACAAGCATGCAAGTCCATTTATTATTAAGATAATTTCCCCTATTATACCGATTAAAGTTTGCCTTTGTATTAACATGTAATCCAATACTTCATCTATTGGTATAAGTCCCCTTTTTCTAAGAAATAATCATTTCTTATAATTACAAGTATTAAAGCTAGCAGCATTCACTTATCAGTTTCATTCCAGCATGCTAGGTTCATCTCTTTCCAAAAACTATTAACATGATTCCGGAATAACTCTTAATAAGCCTTGTGGGTATTCCAAAGTGAGAGGTGATAACGGTACCCACCTCGAGCGCTAAATCCTGGTCCCCGAAAGTAAAGTCCACGCTCAGTCCAGTGATGTCCTCCACACTGTACAAAATATCCAGAAAGAATCTATATCAACAATATATCACTTTCCCCCCCCCTCAACAACAGTCCAATTATAACTGTCCAGAAAGTTACAGTTTTTCACCTGCGGAAAAAGTGCCCGAAAAAATCTGAGAAAAATACCGTCACGATCCTCGCGACGAACCCGTCGAAAAGAGTACCTGCACGCTCAAATCCGATTTTTCCACACTGAGATATAAATTCGGCAAAAGGAATACCCCCAAATAAACTATATAAAAATACAGTAAACTGAACTCGGGAAGAGGACCACTGTTCACCTTCAAAGGAGGCTCAGAAAATTCTGAGAAAAATCCAGGAGGTTCCTTGCGAAAAGACGATGAACTTTTCCTTTTGAATCACCTCGATCCGACGTTGGTGCGCAAAGATACGGCCAGAACTTCGCAGTACTATCCAAAAATCCGCGAAGAAAAAGGGGTTAAAAGAAAGCTCAGAGCCTCCACAATCCGTACAGAAAACAAGCAAACTCAAAATACCAAAGTTGAAGTCCCACCAGTCGTGAGTCCAACGGCGCAGAAATCGTCTAAAACGGATGCCGGAGTAGGTCGGGGGAGTCTGAACACCAAAGAGCGACGAAACGGGTCGTCGATGAACGAGTGTCGCGCCGCGCCGTAAAATGGCCAACCTCGGGATGCGTGCACAGGAAAAATCCGGCGAGCCACCGTCGAGTCCAGCTCCGGCAGAGGAACAATTCTTCTTCAAAGCTCACTGCGAAATTCCTAACTGAAAAGGGTTAAAATGAGGTTAAATTCGGGTTAAATATCAACCCTATAGGGTTAATGGGCCGAATTCGGCCCAATAACCCAAAACCCACCCCGGGGTGCCCGGTCGGACGGCCAACCGTCCAACCGCGTCCCCAGGGGCCGACGCGTGTCTACGCAACAGGGGACAGCTATGCAAGCCCCCCCGTTGCGCGGCACGCGTCCCAGGCGGTCAGCGGGGGCGGCTGCGCTGGCCACCTCGCGTGCGGCCACGTGGCCGCACTCGAGTACGGCCGACCGCGCCCGCCTCCCGCGCGCAGCGCTCGAGAGCCCGCCAATGCCTACCCGCCACGCGTCGTGCACCCGGTCCACCCGAGCCACGCGAAAAGGCGCTGCGCCGAGCGCGCTGGACCCGCCAACCGGGGAGCGCCACGTGGCCCGCCCGCCGGTCCATGCACCGGCCGCGCCTCCCCGTGGACCAAGACGTGTGCGCCGGCCCAATCATGGGCCGCCACGTGTCCCCAGCCGGTCCACGGTCTCCCCCGTGCACCGAAACCCTCTGAAAACTTCCGGAGGCCCGTTTTTGCTCATCCGGACTCCAAATTCAACAAACAAAAAGCCGTTTTCAAGTGTTTTTTCGTCCTGAATCCAAATCCATCCTCTGTTTGGCCCAATTCCTTTTCTAAAATTCGGCAAACACAGCCGACGACCAAATCAGCCAAGAATATCTCTCCGGGTCCATCTGTGGCATCCTTTTGATGCACCGTGGGCCCGACTCACCAATGCTAGGTGTCCAACACAGTGGATTCATCGGAAAAACAGTCTGGAAAAACTGGGCCTCTACAATAACTCAACCCTCATTCCATTACAGGATGAATGCACTCACATCATAGGGATAGGTAAATATTAGATCATGTAGATCTAAATATTGTGCATTCTTTACGACCACCATATAATTCGTTTTTCTTATTGAACCCGACTTTCAGGATCTCTGATCATCAGGTTGGGTATCCTCATACGTGGTTCATGATGTTATGGGCTTTAACCCTATCCCCCTAGATGTATTCCAAATCCTTTCTCTTCCCAAGGCCTTAGTTAATGGATCTGCTAGATTATCAGTAGATTTTATATAATCTACATTGATAATACCATTGTTCATATATGATCTCACAGTACTGTGTTTTCTTCTCACGGATCTGGATTTACCGTTATAATAACGGTTTCTTACTCTACCAACAGCAGCAGTGCTATCACAGTGTATTAACACAAATGAAACTGGTTTCTCCAGAAATGGAATCTCAGACAATAAGTCTCTCAACCAACTAGCTTCCTCGCTAGCTGAAGCTAAAGCAATAAGCTCGGCTTCCATGATTGAATTAGCAATGATAGTTTGCTTTTTAGATTTCCAACATATAGCACCACCTGCAAAAGTAAAAATATAACCAGTGGTAGAGAGAGAATCACCTGATAAGGTATTCCAATCAGCATCACTATAACCCTCAATTACAGCAGGATACTTCCCATAAAACAAGCCACAAGTTTTGGTACCAATGAGATATCTCATCACACGTTCCATGGCATGCCAATGCTCTGTACCCGGCTTGCTTGTAAATCTACTAAGTATCCCTACTGCATATGCAATATCAGGTCTAGTGCAATCAGTCGCAAACCGCAAGCTTCTAATCATTCTAGCATATTCCTTTTGATTTATAATTTTATTTTCACTTTTAACGAGAAATAAGTGAACACTTGAATCAAAAGGTGTAGTCACATGCTTGCAATTAAGAAAGTTGTACTTTCTTAAAATTTTCTCAACATAATGCGACTGATCAAGAAAAATACCATCTGGTGTTTTGGTAATTTTCATACCCAAAATGAAGTTAGACTCACCAAGATCTTTCGTTTCAAAATAATGATTTAGCATAATTTTTGTCTTATTAATAACATTTAAGTTAGAGCCAAAAATTAGCAAATCATCCACATAAAGGCTAATAACTATATGCAACTTTTCAAAAGTTTTGTAGTAGATGCACTTATCACACTCGTTTGATTTAAAGTCATTCTCAATCATGCAAGAATCAAATTTTTCATGCCACTGTCTGGGTGCCTGCTTTAAGCCATAAAGGGATTTATTTAGCTTGCACACTTTATTTTCTTGTCCAGGCTCTATGAACCCCTCAGGTTGGTCCATATAAATTTCCTCATCTAGGTCACCATTCAGAAAGACGGTTTTTACATCCATCTAATGAATATGTAAATCATATATTGCTGCAATAGCAATGAGAACTCTGATGGATGTCACTCTAGTAACCGGAGAAAAGGTATCAAAGAAGTCTAGATCTTCTTTTTGTTTATAACCTTTTGCGACAAGTCTCGCTTTATACTTGTCTATACTCCCATCCGGTTTCAATTTCTTTCTGAGGACCCATTTACAACCAATTGTTGTGCAGCCTGGAGGTAAATTCACTAATTTCCAAGTTTTATTAGAAATTAGAGATTCCATCTCATCAGTTACAGCCTCTTTTCAAAAAATAGCGTCATTTGAAGATAAAACTTCTTGTAAAGAAAATGAGTTTTCTTCAATATTAAGAATAACATAATCAGGGTCAAAATCTTTTTCTATTCTATTTCTTTTACTCTTTCTAGGTTCAAAGACATATTGTTCTTGGTTTTGTGAAAGAGAGTTTGAAGAGTTTGGTTTGATCGAAACACTTTTAAATTCTTGGCCCCCACTATTTTTCAATTTTAAAGGAAACTTATCTTCATGAAAAATAGCATCTCCTGATTCAAAAATCACATTATTTTCAATGTCTAAAAATCTATAGGCTGAACTGTTCAAGGCATATCCAAGAAATATACAAGTGGCAGCTCTAACACCCAATTTGGGTCTTTTAGGGTCTGATAGCCTCGCATAAGCTAGACAGCCCCACACTTTAAGATATCCCAAATTTGGCGTATACCCTTTCCACAACTCAAAAGGTGTCATTTTAGACTTCTTATGTGGCACGCGATTCAAGACATAATTTGCAGTTAAAATAGCTTCACCCCAAAGATTTAAGGGTACACCAGTATCAACTATCATAGCATTTGTTAGCTCAATAAGTGTTCTATTTTTTCTCTCAGCCACTCCATTAGAAGCAGGCGAATATGGAGCTGTAGTTTCATGGATAATTCCTAAAGACTGAACAAAAGAATTGAATCCCGTAGATTCATACTCACGACCTCGATCACTTCTAATTCTTTTAATCTTTTTACCGAATTGATTTTTTACTTCATGGAGGAAATTTTTAAATCTATCAAAAACATCACTTTTATTTTTTAGTAAATATACATAAGTATATTTAGAAAAATCATCTATAAAAGTAATAAAATATCTATTTCCTCCACGAGTTAGAGTACCTTCAAATTCACAAATATCACTGTGAATTAACTCAAGTAATTCGGTACTTCGATCAACACCCTTATGAGATCGTTTAGTGATTTTTGACTTACTACATGTTTCACATTTGTCAAAATCACTACTCAGTCTGGGAATTAATCCTAAACTACTCATCAAGCTAAGATATCTGCTATTAATATGATACAAACGAGCATGCCAAAAATTCACAGAAGAAAGCATATAAGCAGAAGTAGATGATGCTTTATTCTCAATATTTAATTTAAATATTCCATCGCATGCATAACCTTTACCCACAAACTTTCCATTCTTGGAAATAACATATTGATCAGACTCAATGGTCTGTTTAAAGCCAGCTTTATTAAGAAGAAAACTTGACATCAAGTTCTTCCTAATCAAAGGTGTATACAACACATCTTTTAAGATGAGCACCTTTCCAGAAGAAAATTTTAACTCGACCTCACCACTCCCTAAAACTTCAGAAGTATGTGAATCACCAAGCATGATACTTCTTGATTGTTCATAGGGAGTGTAAACTTTAAACCAAGTCTTATCATGACAGACATGCCTATTGGCACCAGAGTCTGCCCACCATCCTTCAGCATTTTCAACCAGGCATATGTCTGTAATCATTGCCACAAGTGGCTCCTCGGTAACGTTAGCTTGAGGTAAAGCTTTACGTTTTCGAATTTTGCAAATTCGAGCAATATGCCCACTTTTGCCACAGACATAGCAAATTATAGAATTTTTCTCTTGAGAAGGAGGTCATTGGTTATTTGAAGTTTTCTTAAATTGAGGTCTACCACTATTCTTTCCAATTTTCTTCTTAGGCTTCAAATATGTATTTCTAGAATGATTGTTATTAGGTAAAGAATGAGATGATACTAAGTTTACCTTAGTGTCGCTAGCATCATTTTCTTTTGCTTCAAGTGCATCTTGGCCTCTTGCCTCCTCTTCCACGCGAATGCGTGCAATTAATGTCTCGAGAGACATTTCCTTTTGTTTATGTCGAAGGGTCTTTTGGAATTCCCTCCATGATGGTGGTAATTTGTCGATGATCCCTAGCACGATCAAATTGTCTCCAAACTTAACTCCTTCGGATTGAACTTCATGGGCGATCATCTAAAAATCTTGAACTTGTTCCACCACAGATTTTCCTTCGACCATTTGGTAGCGAAAGAAGCGACTAGCAGCGTACTTCTTTGCACCAGCTTGTTCTGTCTCATACTTAAGCTGCAATGCCTTCCAAATCTTCTTTGCAGAGGAGTATGTATTTTCATAATAATCATAAAATTGGTCTGAAAGGCAGTTGAGAAGATAATACCGACAGTTATACTCATCTTTCTCGTATTTTTCAGTTTTTTCGTAGTGTTCGTAAAGATCATCCTCCGTCATATTGTCGGTGTTAGTCTTCTTTGGATTTTTCTCCGTAAGGACATATGCCACTTTAAGTAGATTGAGGTAAAATAGCACTTTTCCTTTCCACCTCTTGAAGTGGGCTCCTTTGAAGCGGAAGGGCTTGTTAAGATCCCCGGTTGTATCGTTGGATTTTTCATGTGTAGCCTCCATCTTTTGAATCTCCTTAAAATTATTGGTGTAAATACACAAAATAGAGGTTAGACTACAAAAAATATATGAAAAATATCAACGAGTCGATCAAGCCGAGGCACGGATATCTCGCTCTCTTTAAGGAGATTCAAGCCCTCTGCGGTAGACAAAGCCTTCGAACCGATGCAGCAGAACACTGACTTGTGCCCTCCAGGATACAACGGCTCGACCCTCGTCGTGTGGCTTCACCAACTCTGCACAAGTAGATGAGCCCAAAGCTCCACCAAAAGAACACCTTTCTTTGACGTCTCTCTCTCAAGTAGTATATAATTTGTTTAGTCTTTTTTTGATCTTTAGTAGGTATATCTTAAGAGAGTAGACAAGCTCTCTTTATATAGGCTTGTAAAGCCTATAGGTTACAAGTTATTTAATAACCTTATTAAGTATGAAAGTTATAAGTTTAAACTTTTCTTTCAAAACCACAATAGGTTACGAGTTCAAAACAAAGTTTTGTTAACAATGAATGATGTAACCTCAATTAACTTAATGCATTGTGTAGGTTATAGGAATGAATGCATTACATATGCAAATGTTAATTCATTTAATATAAAATGTTACAACACTATCCAATTAATCAAGTAATTAAATGACATTTTCCTCACCTTGGTCGCGAAGCTCTCCAAGCCTCCATGTGTCCAAACGCTCGATTCTTCACTCTTCCGAGATTCCCGAGCGAGCTCACCGTCTTCGAGGAGTTCCCAGAGAAAGAGAAAGAGGCGGTGAGGGAGAGGTAGAGAGGGCCTCTGTCACGCCCCGGGTGTAAACCAGAACCCGGGTCCGTCTACAGATCCGCCGTGCACACGGAATTTACCGCGTACACGAAGCGCTGGTAACCTGCTCAGATATAAGATGTACAATAAAAGAGCATAATACAGAGCTGAAATAGAAGAACCACATAGTAACTGAAATCCAAGTAAAACTGTATCAATACAATAATCTCCCAGCTCACCAAAATGATACATCCAGCTGGCTATAGCCAGACCTAAAATAAAAGGAAAGCACAATAGTCTGGGTACAATATCTGTCTAATACAATCCCTCAGCTCACAGGAGATCTATCTGTTCAGCGATCCCCTTACCTCGATCAGCTGCCGACGGCCTAGCAGCTCCCGCAGACGACTCTGCAATATAAAGGAGAAGAAACAGAGAACAATAATGGGGGTGAGAACTACTAGATAAACCAGTAGCCTCCCCTAGTGGGTAAAACCTCAAACACTGACGCACCCACTAGGAAAACTAGAGGCAAAAGGGAAGGACAGTGGTATGCTATAGAGACTACTGAAAAGGGGAAACTATCACTACTATGCCTCTACTGTCATGCCAAAAGGAATGACTATATGTATGCCTCAGTATCTATCCTGCCTGCCTGAATAGACCCAATCTAGTCACCAGTGAAAACTGGTACTGCCTGCTCTGCCGTGCCGGGTCGTATCGGGTATGCCAGCCCACACATAACACCGATGCGAAAAGGAGTCTCACGGACTCATGAATAGTCTGTCGCGCGCACTCCGGAGTCGCACTCGAGGGGAGCGACCCACACGAGTAAAATGCCTCTGTAATAAGTATCCCTGTAACCAGTATCTCTGTATAGCAGGACTAGATCATGACTATGAGCAAAGTGGGAAAATCCGTCCACTAATGAAATCTATACCCAATCTGATGTAAAGATAATTATCCGGTCAACCGCCTACTGTCCGCGGTTACCGTAATAACCCATAAGACCAAAACTGATAAAATAGTCAACCTCTGGCCAACCGCCTGATGTCTGCGGTTACCATAATGCCCCACAACCCATAATAGAGTCTAACCTGTCCCAGACTCAAAGCCTCAGCTACACTATCCCAAACCCTGCTCAAACCGAGCAACATGAATCCAGATGCGAAGGAGAATAGTAAAACATGGTTTCTCCTAAGTCAAGTCCCAAAAATAGTGTAGCAATAAACAGTGGCCTATCTAGATGTCCAAACAAGCATGCAAAGGTTTACTGTTGAAAACTGAAAGAAAATATCGGATATTTATTTAGAAAAAGATGATTTTGTGATAAGTTTGTTGCATGCGATGATAGGTTCCAGCATATGTCCCGCAATAACGTCCCAGTTTATCATAAAAGATCTGCCATATTATTTGTGGGGTTTTACTTATGAATTTCATGCTTAAAACACCGATTATCAGTTTAAAGTCGGGAGTCTCTAATACTACTAGTGAGATAGTCAGAAGTGAGGTAAGCAACAACCACCCACCTCGAAAAGCGTGATCCACACCCAAAAAGGTCTCCTTGCTGTCTGCAGTCTCCTAACAGCGTAATCTGTTGAAAACAGTGTACTACAGTACAAAACAATGCACTCGGTGTAAATACAACTCCAAAAAAATACAGCCTTTGTTGTTTTTCCAAACAGCACGAAGAAGAAGGGATTTTTCACCTCTGTACAGTGCTCCAGGAATTCCAGAAAAATTACGGTTGCGTTCCTTGCGACGAGTAGATCAAAATCGACTACTTAAACGTCTCGATCCAATGTTCCTAGGCCAAGATATAAATCGGAGAAGTCAGGGCTGTCCAGAAAATATCGCAGCAAAAAGGGGGGTCAAAGGTGCCTCGGGAACCGTGCCAAAAGTGCGAAACGGAGCAAAGTGATTAACACGAAAAACGAAGCGTTACCTCTTACGGTCGCGCTGTCGAAGAAATCGTTCAAAAATTCCTCCTGGTTAGCACACAGCGAATTTCCGACTGAACTGTGACGGAAAATGGGCCGAAATTGGAAATCGTCGCAGTGCGCCGTGTCGCAGATAACTCGCTGTCGGAAAATCCCGAAATTCTGAGATTTGTAGGGTAGATAGAGGATAGAGAGAGGAAAAACTTTCATTAAGGGCTCACTGCCAAATTCTCTCTCTAGAATTCGCAAATGGCATAGAGAGAGAGAGGGTATTTATAATGGGCCAAAATCCCTATTCGGGCTGCACACCGAATCCGGGCCGAACACGGGACACCGAATCCGGCCACTCAGATTGCGCCGCGTGTTCCAGAACACGAAACAGCCAAACAGGAGCCAATGATATTGCGCCACGTGTCCCAGCCGCCCACGTGTTTCACGCGCCCGGTGCACGTGGTCGGCCGTGCGCCCGCCAATGAACAGTGGCCACGTGTCCCACGTGGTCCACGGGGCGCACGAGCCCGGTCTACGCGCCGGGTCTTCCGGATCCTGTCGACGAATCACGTGATGCCACGTGTCACAGACAACGCCGCCTCCTTTGACGCCGCCGGGACAATCAGGAGCTGCCACGTGGCATTCCAAATATTCGGTGCACCCGGTGCAAGCCTTGCCTGTGGACCCCGCGCCTGCGGCCTGCCCGCGCCCGCCTGCGCTTGCCCGTGCCTGCCCGCGGCCCTTCTCCGCCCTTGCGCCGCCCTGCGCCGCCGCGTGCCGCTGCCCGCCGCCGCCCGCCGGCCGCCGCCGGCGCCGGAACAGTGTCGCCGGAATTACTGTTCCGGTGAACAGTAAAATTTGCCGAAAAAATAAGTTATATATACCATTTTGATCGTTTTCGCGCGCTGAGTCCGAATTCGCCATCCGTTTCTGCAAATTCTCATCCGAAATTTTGGCGAAAGCTCCCGAAAGGCCCACTTGATCCGTTTTTCGCGCCGGATCCATTTCTGAAGTCCGTTTTCAACGCTGCAAGCTCCATTACACTCAGTGGCTTCTTCTAATCACCGTTAATGCCTCAAAAACCTTTCATAAAAAAATCCGGATCATCACATCCTCCCCCACTAAAAAGAGTTTCGTCCTCGAAACGAAATCATACCTCAGTCCAAAGCCTCAAACAGGTAGGGGTAGGTGTTCAACATTTCTGACTCGAGCTCCCACGTCGCCTCGCGTTCGTCATGATTGCTCCAAAGGATCTTCACATAGGGAATAGTTCGACTGCGCAATTCTCTCACCTCTCGATCCAGAATTCGTAGTGGACGCTCCTCGTACTTCAAATCCTCGCTGATCTCGAGCGGTGTGAAGTCGATGACGTGCGATGGGTCGAAGACATATTTCCTCAGAGTAGAAACATGAAATACATTGTGGACACCAGCAAGTCTCGGGGGAAGTGCAAGTCGGTAAGCAACTGGCCCGATACGTTCCAATACCTCAAAGGGTCCAATGTATCGGGGGCTAAGCTTCCCACGAATGCCGAATCTCCTGATTCCTTTGGACGGCGAGACTTTCAGGAATACGTGATCTCCAACTTGAAATTCTAAGTCTCGTCGCCGAACATCGGCATAACTCCTTTGTCGGCTTTGGGCGGTCTGAAGATGCTTCCGAATCACTCGGACCTTCTCTTCTGCCTCTAACAACACATCTGGTCCCAAGGTTCGCCTCTCGCCCACGTCACTCCAATAAAGTGGTGATCGACACTTGCGTCCATACAACGCTTCAAACGGAGCCATCTTAATGCTCGCTTGAAAGCTGTTGTTGTACGCGAACTCAGCTAAAGATAAGTGTCGAATCCACCCTCCGCCGAAATCTAAGACGCAAGCCCTCAGCATGTCTTCCAGGATTTGTATAGTCCGCTCTGACTGCCCATCAGTCTGCGGATGGAAAGCCGTACTGAACCTCAGTTCAGTCCCCAAGGCTGTTTGCAAACTCCTCCAGAAATGCGAAACAAACCTTGGGTCTCTATCTGATACTATGGAGGCTGGTATTCCATGTAGCCTCACTATCTCTGTCACGCCCCGGGTGCAAATCAGGACCCGGGCCCGTCTACAGATCCGCCGTGCACATGGGATTTCCCGCGTACACGAAGCGCTGGTAACCTGCTCAAATATTAAATGCGCAATAAAAGAGCATAATACAGAGCTGAAATAGAAGAACCACATAGTATCTCAGACTGGAACTACAAGTACCACTGTAATATGTACAATAATCTCCCAGCTCACTAAAATAATACAACCCACTGGCGGAAGCCAGACCCAAAATAAAAGGGGAATCTCACAGTCTGAGTGGGGGTACAACGTCTATCTACAGCTCTCAGTCTCCCAGGAGATCTATTCCGCGATCCCCTTACCTCGATCAGCTGCCGATGGCCTAGCAGCTCCCGCAGATGACTCTGCAAAATAAAGGAGAAGAAAGAAACAGAAAAACAATAATGGGGGTGAGAACTACCAGATAAACCAGCAGCCTCCCCTAGTGGGTAAAAACCTCAACTCTGACGCACCCACTAGGACTACTAGAGGCAAAAAGGGGAAGTGGTAGATACAAAAGATGCTGAAACAGGAAAACTATCACTATCATGCTGTCAAAACTGTATGCATGCATCAGAAATAGTATCTGACCAAATAAACCCAATCTAGTCACCAGTAAAAACTGGTACTGCCTGCTCAGCGGAATCTGCACACACGGCTCGAAACCGCGGGATCGGCCCGCACGGCTCGCCCAACATAAAGCGGAATCTGCACACACGGCTCGAAACCGCGGGATCGGCTCACACGGCTCGCATCCCAACATAAGTATCAGACGGCACACACGGCTGGGTCCGAGAAAGCACACCTCCAGAGTGGCACTCGAGGGGAGCGACCCACACGAGTAAAATATCTCTGTCATCAGTATCACAAGTATCTCTGTAGTACATGTCTCAATATAGCAGGACTGGATCATAACTATGATCAAAGTGGGAAACTCCATCCACTATAGAAACCCAATCCCCAACTGATGCAATAAATAAACCAAACTCAACCCCAATCTGATGCAAGGATAAGCATCTGGTCAACCGCCTACTGTCCGCGGTCACCGCAATACCCCACAAGTCCACAATCTAGCACAACCTTGGCTACACTATCCCAAACCCCTGCTCACACTTGAGCAACAACATATGAATGCAAAGGACAACAATGAAACATGTTCAAATCCCAATATGATAGTGTAGCAATGAATAGTGGCCTTACCTGATGTCCGGGCATGCATGCAACTGTCTTTAAAAGTTGTAAAATAGAGTCAAAGGTTTAAAACAATTGATTTACTGAATAAAATCATTTGCATGCGAGATCATAGCCTTTGTCTCAATCACAGTGTCCCAATATAAGTCATCATATATTTGTGGGGTTATATTAAATTTTAGGGGAGTTTATCCCAGCGGTCCTTGTCATTTGTCATATTAATTTGTCCCAATGGTTCTCATTAATTGTCCTGTTAGTTGTCCTGTTAGTAGTCCTGTTAGTAGTCCTGTTAGTAGTCCTGTTAGTAGTCCCAATGGTTCTCATTAATAACCATGTTACTTTGTCCCAATTGTTCTCGTTAATTGTCATATTTTAGGGGATTTCTAGTAATCCCAGTGAGCTTGTCAAAAATGAGGTAAGCAACAACCGCCCACCTCGAACAGCTCAAACAACACCCCAGGTAGTCTCCTGGTTGTCCGCAGTCCTCAATTCCTGCAAATCAATGCTCCCGGTATAAATACAAACCCCAAAAAGCACAATATTTGCTGTTTTTCAGACAGCACGGGAAAAGAGGAATTTTTCACCTCTAAAATGAGCTCCTAAAATCCCAGAAAAATCACGGTTGCGTTCCTCGCGAAGAGTAGATCAAAATCGACTCTTTAAACGCCTCGATCTGACGCTCCTACGTCAAGATAAAAATCGGAGAAGTCGGTGCTGTCCAAAAACCATCACAGTAAAAAGGGGGGTCAAAGAGGACTTGAAAACTGTGCCAAAAGTACGAAACGGAGCAAAATAATCAACACGGAAATCGAAGCCCTACCTCTTACGGTCGCGCTGTCGCAAAAATCGTCCAAAAATTCCACCTGGTTAGCCCGCAGTGAATTTTCGACGGAACTGCGACGGGAAATGGGCCTAAAAGAAAAATCGTCGCAGTGCGCCGCGTCGCAGATATCTCACTATCTGTAACTCCTAAATTCCTGAGATTCTAGAGAGAGAAAGAGAAGAGAGAGAGGAAGAACTTTCGTTAGAGGGAGTTTTCTCAGATTCTCTCTCCTTGGCTCGGAATCCAAGGTGCAAAGAGAGGGGGTGGGGGACCCCTATATATAGTGGGCCAAAAGGGAATATTCCCTCACGGAATCCTGATCCAAACACGAAACACCGAAACGAGCCAACCAGGAAACGCCACGTGTCAACCAAACAGGAAACAGCCTGTGCAGGGCCAACCAGATTTCGCCACGTGGCCACGTGGTCCACGTGATCGGTCCGCGCTCCGGGTTCTCCGGAAAAATGTCGGCCTATAGGAGCGTGCCACGTGTCAACCATCTAGACGCTTCTAGAAGCCGGCCCACCAATGGGATGCTGCCACGTGGCGGAACAGGGATTCGGTGCACCTGGTGCACGCCCATCCATGGACCGCGCACCAGCGCCCTTGCCCGCGCCTGCCCGCGCTGCCCGGCCGCGCCCTCTGCCTTGCTCCGCCCCGCTCCGCTGCCGCGCCGCTGCCCGCCGCCGTGCGCCGCCGCCCGCCGCGCTCGCCGGCGGCCGCCGCCGGCCGGAACAGTAATTCCGGCCGGCGGTTACTGTTCCGCGTGAACAGTACCGAAAGCCGAAAAAATAAAGCGAATATACCGTTTCGATCGTTTTCGCGCGCTGAGTCCAAATACGACGTCCGTTTCGCCAAATTCTCATCCGAAATTTTGCCGAAAGCTCCCGGAAATTCCCGTTTGCTCCGATTTTCGCGCAGAGTCTCTTAAAAATATCCAATTTCGTTTCTACAAGCTCCGATGCACAGTACAAGCTTCTACAGTCATTATTAATGTTGCGGGAGGTTCTGGATCATCACACAGGGTAACAATACTGGCGGAACACTCCACGACCTGGTACACCGTCCAGGCCAACGTTTCCCAACTTGGAAGTCGACCGGAGACTACCCGACGATCCGGGACCCGTCAGCTCAACGGCTCCCTCCCACGACAGCGTAAGAGGAAAAACAAGACCTCTCGGGACTACCGTTTACACCAAAACGGCTCCCCGCAAGATAAGCAACCCAGTACAACTACCAGACCCACTCTGCTCCCAAGCAAGAGGCAAAGCATCCACACTAAAAGCAAGTCCCGACCTCTCGGCCCACTACCCGGGGGAGAAAAACACTATGTCCAGGGATGAGAACAGGTGGATGTCTAAGCATAAATAACCCTAGGCCCAAGTGAGGGTATCCAATCGACCGGCACACGGCTCGGTCCTAAGCCTACTCCGGAGCGGCACTCGAGGGGAGCGACCCACACGAGTAAAACATCTCTGTTATCAGTATCACAAGTATCTCAGTAGCACATGTCTCAATATAGCAGGACTGGATCATGACTATGATCAAAGTGGGAATACTCCATCCACTACAGGAACCCAATCCCCAACTGATGCAATAAATAAACCAAACTCAACCCCAATCTGATGCAAGGATAAACATCTGGTCAACCGCCTACTGTCCGCGGTTACCGCAATACCCCACCAGTCCACAATCTAGCACAACCTTGGCTACACTATCCCAAACCCCTGCTCACACTTGAGCAACAACCTCTGGATGCAAAGGACAACAATGAAACATGTTCAAACCCCAATATGATAGTGTAGCAATGAATAGTGGCCTTACCTGATGTCGGGGCATGCATGCAACTGTCTTTATTTTTAAAAGTTGTAAAATAGTGTCAGAGGTTTAAAACAATTAATTTACTGAATAAAATTCATTTGCATGCGAGATCATAGCCTTTGTCTCAATCACAGTGTCCCAATATAAGTCATCATATCATTTGTAGGGTTATATTAAATTTTAGGGGAGTTTGTCCCAGCGGTCCTTGTCATTTGTCATATTAATTTGTCCCAATGGTTCTCATTAATTATCCTGTTAGTTGTCCTGTTAGTAGTCCTGTTAGTAGTCCTGTTAGTAGTCCTGTTAGTAGTCCCAATGGTTCTCATCAATTATCATGTTACTTTGTCCCAATTGTTCTCGTTAATTGTCATATTTTAGGGGATTTCTAGTAATCCCAGTGAGCTTGTCAAAAATGAGGTAAGCAACAACCGCCCACCTCGAAAAGCTCAAACAACACCCTAGGTAGTCTCCTGGTTGTCCACAGTCCTCAAATCCTGCAAATCAACGCTCCCGGTATAAATACAAATTCCAAAAAGTACAATATTTACTGTTTTTCAGACAGCACGGAAAAAGAGGAATTTTTCACCTCTAAAGGGGCTCCTAAAATCCCAGAAAAATCACGGTTGCGTTCCTCGCGAAGAGTAGATCAAAATCGACTCCTTAAACGCCTCGATCCGGACGCTCCTACGTCAAGATAAAATAGGAGAAGTCGGTGCTGTCCAAAAACTATCACAGTAAAAGGGGGGTCAAAGAGGACCTAAAAACTGTGCCAAAAGTACGAAACGGAGCAAAATAATCAACACGGAAATCGAAGCCCTACCTCTTACGGTCGCGCGTGTCACAAAATCGTCCAAAAATTCCACCTGGTTAGCCCGCAGTGAATTTTCGACGGAACTGCGACGGGAAATGGGCCTAAAAGAAAAATCGTCGCAGTGCGCCGCGTCGCAGATATCTCACTATCTGTAACTCCTAAATTCCTGAGATTCTAGAGAGAGAAAGAGAAGAGAGAGAGGAAGAACTTTCGTTAGAGGGAGTTTTCTCAGATTCTCTCTCCTTGGCTCGGACTGCAAATCAAAGAGAAATAAATAGTCCACTCTTAGCGATTTCGCGCGCTGAATCCAAAAACGATGTCCGTTTTTCCAAATTCTCACCCAAAAAATTTGGAGTCCGGTAGGCGTGCGCGTTTTCGAGACGACGCGGCACGCAAACCGAGACGACGCGCGGCACGGATCCCGAGGTGGGCAGCGGCGCACTGCAATGCGCGCCAGCTGGCGCGCGTTGGGAACGCGCGCCTGCGCGGGTCAGCGCAGGGGCCGCCACGTGGCGGCCCCCCGTTGGCGCCCGCGCGGGCGGGGGACACGCGCGCCCGTGTAACGGGCGCGTGTCCCGCGCCTGCGCGTGGTGCGGTGCAACGCGCCCGTGTGGCGGGCGCGTTGCATCGCGCCACGTGGCGCGCTGGGCGCGTGCGTGGACCCGGCGCACGCGCCCAGCCTTGTGGACCGGCCGGTTGGGCCTTTCCCATTGGTCCGAGCCGTGCACCGGCTCCGTGGACCGGCCTGGTGGACCGCCCCTTTCCTCTCCTTTTCTTCTTCTTCTTCCTCCTCCCCGCACCGCCATTTTCCTCCCTTTCTTTCTTTCTTCTGCAACCGAGAGCGAGAGGGAGTGAGGGTGGAGTTTGCGTGAGGTGCGGCAGCGCGGCGAGGACCTCGTTTTGCGTGCGAGGTCGCCCGGCGGAGCGTTTCGGCGACGGCGGCGCAAACGTGTAGGTCCCGTATGTTTGTTTTTCTGTATTTTTGTACAGTTTTTGGAGCGTTATTTTAGACTGTAATTGCCCCCACCGTGCATCGTTTTGCGTGCGGACTCCGGCACTGTGCACCGTTTTGCGTGCGGACCCCGTTTTGCGTGCGGATCCTGGCACCGTGCACCGTTTTGCGTGCGGACTCCGGCACCGTGCACCGTTTGCGTGCGGACTCCGTTTTGCGTGCGGATCCTGACACCGTGCACCGTTTTATGTGCAGACTCCGTTTCTGGTGCGGACTCCGGCGGCGTGCTCCGTTTTGCGTGCGGACTCCGGCGGCGTGCTCCGTTTTGCGTGCGGACTCCGGCGGCGTGCCCCGTTTGCGTGCGGATCGCGTGGAGGCCAATTGCAAGTGTCTACGAGCAATTGGTGGCAAATCGAAGTGGGTGGCCTTATCTCCAAGTTTTATGGACTGTACAGTATTTCTACTGATGTAGGACTATGCATGATAGTTTATTTCATTGTGTGGCATGCTAGATTGTAGGAATTGTTATTCCTTTTATTATCTGTTAATATAGTTATCTTGGAACTTGACCTAGCACCCCCGTCATATGTTGCATGTGTAACCAGACCAGTAGAAAACCCTCACTTGGGCTAGGGTTATTTATGCTTAGACATCCACACTGTTCTTCATCCCTGGACATAGTGTTTTCTCGCCCGGGTAGTGGGCCGAGAGGTCGGGACTTGCTTTTAGTGTGGGATGCTTTTGCACTCTTGCTTGGGAGCAGAGTGGAGTCTGGTAGTTGTAGCGGGTTGCTTATCTGTGCGGGGAGCCGTTTGGGTAAACGGTAGTCCCGAGAGGTCTTGTTTCCCTCTTACGCTGTCGTGGGAGGGAGCCGTTGAGTAGACGGTAGTCCCGGGCCGTCGAGTATCTTCCGGTCCGTCTTGTTGGGAACCGTTGGGGTTGACGGTGGTCCCAGGTCGTTGAGTGTTGTCCGACCTGTATTGTTACCCTGAGTTGTGGGTCGTTCCTGGCTGTGGAGTATCTCCAGCCAGTGAGCTTTGTGCTGCGAGCTGTTGGAGAGGCTAGTGTCTCGTGTTTCGAGTTAGCCGATCAGCTGAGTCGTCGAGAGTGCTCCGACTGTTGTGCGAGATATTTGGGGATCTTGAGTCCTACCGTTCTGTGAGTGAGCGTGGATTTTGACTAGCCTGCATATGCCAATGTTGATTACTCTATGCCGCGCCGTTTTCCTCAGTTGGGGCCGCGCCCCCTGAGATGCCGCAGTGGATGCGGTGGTTGGCCTGTTGAGGCAGTTTTGCGCGAGGGGTGAGTTAGGCGGACAGGACGCCCCACGTAAATCCCGTCCTCATGTGGATGTGTGGTAGTGGGCAGGTGCGTTCCTAGTCGACAGGCGCAGGTTTGACTGGACTCTATGAGGCAGTCAGTTCGATTGGGTCGTTTGAGCACCTTGTGTGCGAGTGGTTTCATTTACTTTCCTCTGTTCCACTTTTGAGTATCTAGATAGAGGCATGGTAGCTGTAGAGTAGTTCCAGCTTTTCTTGTTCAGATTTCTTTGCCTGTTATCTTTTACCTCTGGTAGACTTGGTGGGCAGACCGTTGGACTTGTTGACGGCACCCACTGAGAACTACTGTGGGAAGTAGTTCTCACACCCGTCGTGGTGTCTTTTCCCCAGGGACTTCTTCTTCTGTTCCTGTGCTCCTGTTGCTGATCCTTCTGACCGAGGCGAGGGAGTCGCGAGCTAGTTCCCTACCCGTCGTTGGAGTGTAGCGGTACCCCCTTCAGAGGAGAGCTTCAGTAGATTAGTTTACTACCTTTACCTCTGTTGAGAGAACCTTGTTGTGAGGTATAGAGTTGTATTTTACTTTTACAGTTTGAGAGGCTGTTGTAGTGAGGATATTCTTGTATCGAGAGTCTGTACACTGATGTATTTATTGGAGATACCTCCCTTTTGAGTTTTGTATCAGAGGACCTTTTTTTATACGATCGTATTTGGGAGATGGATATTGTCTATTTTCAGTTGTACAGTGTTTGGATTACAGCTTTTAGCAGTTTACTTTCAGCTCTCTGATATCTGTTTACTGTAGATGTTTCTTTCTGCAGGTTAGACGCTTCGTCTGTACGGCAGTTTCCGTACAGATGGCGGATCTGTTGGCGAGCCCGGGTCGCAGTTTCGACCCCGGGGCGTGACAGATTAGAGTGGTATCAGAGCCTAGGTTGTAGGTCGTGGTGGACTTAGAAACCCTAGGCTTGTGGTTGGATATTAGGATGACTACGTGAGAGTCGTGACTTTAGCGAGTGTCCTGATTGAGTTTTTACCTCTCCCAAGAGACGGGATGAGAGTTTGGCATGTTTATTTTCCTAAGCGATTATGTTCGCTGCCGAACAACATGATGCTATGGAATGGATGACATGCTTTAGACTTTCGCTGGATTGGGTCGCTTGGTTGTTGTGTCCTGACGTTTGTTATTGTGCAGCGGATTGCGATACCCCTGAGACGTCATGATGTGATAGGACACACCCCGCACCTGATGAGTACCCGCAGTGGGAGACGGAGCTATCAGAGCAGTGCGAGACACAGGAGTTTGTGTGTTGAGATTGTTTCCCCACTTTAACCGAGAGGGGCCGAATCCCTGAACGGTGAAAGGATCGAAAACTTCGATAGGCTGAGCCTAGAGTCTGTTCTTGTTTGATCGGGGTTCTAGGCACCGGTCTATCGGGAATTTTCGGATCTTTGCCGTGTCAGTCGGTTCTTCTCGCCTATTGAGTGGGGCGTTGTTGTGGGAGCCGTTTGAAGTGACGGCGATCCCAGCTGTGAAGACATTTTCCCTGGCTGAGTTACCAGGAGGATATTTTCCCTGGCAGAGTGACCAGGAGGATATTTTCCCTGGCCGAGTTACCAGGAGGGCATTTTCCCTGGCTGAGTTGCCAGGAGGGTATTTTCCCTGGCTGTGTTACCAGGAGGATATTTTCCCTGGCTGTGTTACCAGGAGGGTATTTTCCCTGGCTGTGTTACCAGGAGGATATTTTCCCTGGCTGTGTTACCAGGAGGGTATTTTCCCTGGCTGTGTTACCAGGAGGATATTTTCCCTGGCTGTGTTACCAGGAGGGTATTTTCCCTGGCTGAGTTACCAGGAGGATATTTTCCCTGGCTGAGTTACCAGGAGGATATTTTCCCTGGCTATGTTACCAGGAGGGTATTTTTCCTGGCTGAGTTGCCAGGAGGGCATTTTTCTCTGGCTGAGTTACCAGGAGGACACTTGTCCTGGCCGAGATACCAGGAGGACACTTTCCACTGGCTGAGCTACTAGATGGATACATGGTCCCTGGCTAAGTTACCAGGTGGACATATGTCCTGGCCGAGTTACCAGGAGGACACTTTCCACTGGCCGAGCTACCAGATGGATACGTTGCCCCTGGCTGAGTTACCAGTGTAGAGTTATTTAGGATCCACAAGGATCTAAATAGGTACTATCAAACACCTAGAGGGGGGTGAATAGGTGTAATATTATAAAAACCAATCTCAGTGCAAAAATAAAAAACAATGCGGAAAATAAAAATCAACACACCGAGATTTACGTGGAAACTCCAATCCAGGAGAAAAACCACGGGACCAACACGCAATAACAATCCACTAAGAAATGAAGAATAACAAGGTGATTACCGACTCCACGGACTCGACCCCTCCTTCAACTTCTTCGGACCTTGCGCTGACCGGTTGGATGTCCACGCAATAACAATCCACTAAGAAACGAAGAATAACAAGGTGATTACCGTCTCCACGGATTCAACCCCTCCTTCAATTTCTTCGGACCTTGCGCTCCAACGTTTGCACGTCCACTGCACACGTTCGAATCCACGAACGCCACTCGAATCCACGAGCACACGTTTCGAATCCACGAAACGCCTTCAACACACCGAATCCACGGTGCCACGTCGAATCCCCGACGCAAACTCAGCCGGTAAGAATATTGGCTTCGATGGTGATCCTTTGCTTAGATTATCAATGAAGATCCATGGAAAAAATCTCTAAGCAAAGATTAGATCAATTCGACAAGAGATAGATCTTGGAAGAACCGTCGAATTGACCTAAAAGAGGCTATAAAGAAGAACGATAAAAACCTAGCCTCTAGGGTTGCTCTCAAGTGTTTTATAAATTGATCGGCCGTGCTCCCCACGTTTTTGAGAAACCCTAAATGTCTATTTATAGTTTAGAAACCTTTGGAAAGAGATAAGAATCAAAAACTTACCTTATCTGGAATTTTTCAGGACGGCGATCCGGATCGGATTTACTGCGATCCGGATCGTCGTAACAAGATTGACGATTCCAGAAATCCAAGGGTTCGGGATCCGGATCGCAAGGCCCGATCCGGATCGTTCATGAATTTCAGCAACATCCAATGTTCGGGATCCGGATCGGAATAGGCTTGGATCCGGATTGGATTTGCACATGAACTAATACCCTTCGGGATCCGGATTGGATCATCTGATCCGGATCCTGAACATGTCCCATGTCCAGTTTTTGATTTTTATGCAATTAAAAATTCATCCAAGTGTTTCTACACTATAAGAAAGTATTCGGATCACCAAAATTATTTAGTTAAACATACCTGATCCTTTTGAATACTTTCTTCTTGAGATTGATGTAACTGATCCACAATTCTTCATCTTCAATCTTCAAGACTCAAGACACTGAGTGTCAACTTGAGCTCTTGTTGAATCTTCTCTAAGTCTTTGATTGCTGATTGACAATTTGATCCCTTTAAGACTCCGACTCAACTTACTGACTTGACTCACGAAATATGCCAACACCAAAATGCCGTAACAATCTCCCCCTTTGGCAATTTCGTGACAAAACCCAAAAATACATAAAAACGCTCAAGTCACTCATCTTAAACCAAAAAATTCGAAATTCAATGTCATCACCAAAACATTGATTTTCTTTGCGTGAAAGATCCAATAAATACAAAATTACATTTGAACCAAACAGTCCTAGAACATACTCTATGACTTAGGACTTGGAGTCTTAAAGTGATGTAATTCCTGCAAAACAAAACTCCAACCAAAATCAAACGTTAGTCGTTAGAAATTAAAATCCTACATTTGATTTGTCCTTTTGGTTCTTTTGTTTTTCGGCTCTTTCAATCTTTTCTTTTATCTCCCCCTATCTTGAGCATTTATGTTCTCCCCCTTTGTGATAGGATCATCATTTTTCGTTCTCCCCCATTTTTCTATTTTCGTTTGTCCTCTCTTGATGATCTCATCTCCGTCATTTCTCTTCTCCCCCTTTTTGTCACAAATTGTCAAACAGTGAACATACTAGACAAAAGGAAATTAGTTCATAGAGAAAGAGAGATAAAAGCTCAGTTCCGGTATATAACAAAAATGCAGATTGCGTACCGGTACCAGAAAGCAAAAATCAAATAATTTCTTGAAACAAATCCAGATTTTAGAATCTTTTCAAATACCGATTTGTATTCCATCAAGAAATCAATTTAGGTGCTTTGAAGAACAATGAATTTGCATAGATGTCATTCAATCCAAATTTCTTTCATTAGAATAATTTAGAAAAATAATAACCAGAAAGAGTATGTAAGCACTTTAGCGTATCAACTTTAAACAAAAGTCATCGTTTCATGCAACAAGAAATAGATTATACCAAATCTATCAAAAATACTCAAAAATGAAACGAAAATTTATGAAAATTAAAACACTTAAAGTTGAACAACTTCAATCACATCTATCCTGATCTTATGTGTAATGCCTTTATCAAATCATCAATTTTGGTAAAGAAAATGAAGTACCAAGATCAATAGATGTTTGAAATCCCAGATAAGTTAGATAATATATCTAGACAATCTGTTGAAGGAGTGGCTCTTTGAGCATCTTTTATCAAAAATCCCACCTTATACCAACCATGAAATTATGACTGAGTCAAGTATTTCAATATGCATTTCATAAAAAAAAAATTTGCTTTGCATTCATGGAGTATCTTTTTCTTTCTTTCATTTTTCTCCATGTGGTGATAGTTTTCACACTCCTCATTGGGATGTAACTCTTTCCACATCTTTTGAGCATATTTCATTGACTCCCCCTCAATTGGCTATCAATTATTTAATATATAAGGTATTCAACCAAAGATTGATCTCGCAATTCATACTCGACTAAGCAATCAAATATGATAATGACTATACCAAGAGATCATTGAGAGAGAAATTGACTTTGATCACTTAAAAGATGAATTAATTAACATAAATGATCATTGCAACATTGAAATATTATGATATCAAAAGCATAATAAATTTCTAAATGCGTGAAAGGATGCAATTAAAGTCAATTTAACCAATGCTCAATTAAACAACTCCTCTAAATGAAGTGTCTTCAAGATTATGAATATGGAGTCAAGTTGATAATCCAAGAAAAATTTAATTTGGAGTGAATGAACGTGAAGCCCTTTTTATTCAATGCACTTGTTCGTTAAAAACCCTTTTGTTCAAGAACAAAGTATAAAAACAAAGAGCATTGAAAAACATGTAATGCAGAGATTAAGAAAAATATGAAGGGAAAACCAATCAAAGCATTACACACAGTCATAAGCTATTTAGAACTTAAGACAAGGAAAGATATCACCTTTCCGAATCCAAAATCGTCGGATCTTGGGTTGTCTTGATTCATTGTGCCCGGGGGTTGGTAGCTTTGACTGTTGATCCACCTTGGGTCTTTGCCTCGCAATAATCCACTTGAATGATTGATGTTGTGGCTCGGACCTTTGGTGGGTTGAGTGAACTCCTTTGACTTGATGTGTCCTTTGATTCCGTTGAGTCCGCTCCGTAGATGAAGTTGCCGAAGGATTTTTCTTTCTCTTTTTCGGGCAATTCTTCACCAAATGTCCTTCAAGTCCACAAAGGTGACAAGTCCTTCCTTTCAATTTTATTGTGGAACTTGAAGCATGCACAGTTTGGTCCTTTTTAAATCCCAAACCAACCTTGCTTGCTTGACCTAATCCGGACATACAATTAAGTTTCTTGGAACCGGTTGAAAGCCTTTGTATGTCGGATTTAAGTTGATGGACTTGCTTGGTCAAAGCTTGGTTGGTGACATGAATCTCTTCAAACTGTTTTTCAAGAAAATCAATCTTGTCCATATGGGAATTAACGATCGTCTCCGATTGATTTATCTTTTCTTGGAGGATTTTATTGTTCTCCAATAGACGTTCTCGTTCCTCCTCGAGATCATGAAGTTTGATCTTTAAAGCATGATTCTCGTCTTGAACTTCATGTCGTTGCTTCCTCAACTTCTTGTTAAGTTTGGCCATCTTCTTTGATTCCGCAAGAAGTTGTTGGTATGCCTCAACGAGTTCTTCTTCGTCCGACTCCCCCTCACTTGATGACTCTCCTCCGGATGTTGATGTTTCATGCAAAATCAAAGGAATAGAGTCAGTGACTAAAGATGATAAGCACAATTTAGAAGAGGGAATTTGAGAGGCATGAGAAGCAACAATTTTTTCTTTTTCCTCTTCACTTGAGGTCGATTCATCGAAACTAGAATCGTCCCAAGTTTTCACTTGCAAAGCCTTCTTTTTATATGATTTCGGAGAAGGACAATCCGTTGAAATATGGCCGTAGCCTTTGCATCGATAACATTGGATTTCCCCTTCGAAATCATCTTTTTCTTTTTCTTTAGAAGGTTTTGCAACGCCTTGAGTTTAGAGGATTTAGAACCCGATGATCCTTTAGATGATTTCGTGGATGAAGATCCATCGGTTCGATTCTTCCAAAATTTCCGACGAAATTTCTTTGTGATCCGCGCCAATTGTTCTTCAAAATCGGCAAAAGAGATTTCATCATCGGAACTTGATTCGCTATCTTCTTCCTTTGTTGATTTGAATGCAATACCTGTAAGCTTAGAAGAAGACTTGGAAGAAATTTGATTAGTAGGAAAAGTCATCTCATAAGTTTGTAAAGCACCTACTAATTCCTCTACACTCATCTCATCCGGATGACTAACGGTTTCAATGGCGGTAACCTTTGCCCTAAACCGTTCCGGAAGAGTCCGAAGTATCTTTCTTACAATTTTCGACTCCGGGATCTTTTCTCCTAAATTAGCACATGTATTAATTACATCTTGAAGTCTAGTGTAATAATCTGTAAACAATTCATGCTCTTCCATATGAATAGAGTCAAATTGACTTGTAAGCATCTGGAGCTTTTGAATTTTTACAAGATTAGTACCCTCATGTGTAATTTTGAGAATATCCCAAATTTCCTTCGCGGTTTCACACGCGGAAATTCTCGTAAACTCAGTCGAGGAAAGAGAATTAAATAAAGCGTTCATACCTTTCCCATTGTAAGAAGATCTTTCGATTTCCTCTTTGGACCATCTAGAGCGAGGTTTTGGGGTAGTAGAATTTCCTACTTCCTCAACCGGATGCACCCAACCGTATTCCACGGTTTGCCATACCCGCTCATCAATAGAGATGAGAAAAGCTCTCATCCGCACTTTCCAATATGCATAATTGGTCCCATCAAAAAGAGGAGGTCTAAAAATATTACCACTTTCACCCAACATGATAGATAAACCTAAAACCCGCTCTGATACCAATTGTAGAGTTATTTAGGATCCACAAGGATCTAAATAGGTACTATCAAACACCTAGAGGGGGGTGAATAGGTGTAATATTATAAAAACCAATCTCAGTGCAAAAATAAAAAACAATGCGGAAAATAAAAATCAACACACCGAGATTTACGTGGAAACTCCAATCCAGGAGAAAAACCACGGGACCAACACGCAATAACAATCCACTAAGAAATGAAGAATAACAAGGTGATTACCGACTCCACGGACTCGACCCCTCCTTCAACTTCTTCGGACCTTGCGCTGACCGGTTGGATGTCCACGCAATAACAATCCACTAAGAAACGAAGAATAACAAGGTGATTACCGTCTCCACGGATTCAACCCCTCCTTCAATTTCTTCGGACCTTGCGCTCCAACGTTTGCACGTCCACTGCACACGTTCGAATCCACGAACGCCACTCGAATCCACGAGCACACGTTTCGAATCCACGAAACGCCTTCAACACACCGAATCCACGGTGCCACGTCGAATCCACGACGCAAACTCAGCCGGTAAGAATATTGGCTTCGATGGTGATCCTTTGCTTAGATTATCAATGAAGATCCATGGGAAAAATCTCTAAGCAAAGATTAGATCAATTCGACAAAAGATAGATCTTGGAAGAACCGTCGAATTGACCTAAAAGAGGCTATAAAGAAGAACGATAAAAACCTAGCCTCTAGGGTTGCTCTCAAGTGTTTTATAAATTGATCGGCCGTGCTCCCCACATTTTTGAGAAACCCTAAATGTCTATTTATAGTTTAGAAACCTTATCTGAAATTTTTCAGGACGGCGATCCGGATCGGATTTACTGCGATCCGGATCGTCGTAACAAGATTGACGATTCCAGAAATCCAAGGGTTCGGGATCCGGATCGCAAGGCCCGATCCGGATCGTTCATGAATTTCAGCAACATCCAATGTTCGGGATCCGGATCGGAATAGGCTTGGATCCGGATTGGATTTGCACATGAACTAATACCCTTCGGGATCCGGATTGGATCATCTGATCCGGATCCTGAACATGTCCCATGTCCAGTTTTTTATTTTTATGCAATTAAAAATTCATCCAAGTGTTTCTACACTATAAGAAAGTATTCGGATCACCAAAATTATTTAGTTAAACATACCTGATCCTTTTGAATACTTTCTTCTTGAGATTGATGTAACTGATCCACAATACTTCATCTTCAATCTTCAAGACTCAAGACACTGAGTGTCAACTTGAGCTCTTGTTGAATCTTCTCTAAGTCTTTGATTGCTGATTGATAATTTGATCCCTTTAAGACTCCGACTCAACTTACTGACTTGACTCACGAAATATGCCAACACCAAAATGCCGTAACAACCAGGTGGACACATGTCCTGGCCGAATTACCAGGAGGATACTTTCCACTGGCCGAGCTACCAGATTGGTACATACCCCTGGCCGAGTTACCAGGTGGGTACATGCCCTGGTCGAGTTATCAGGTGATTGCTTTACTGAGATTGAGATGGTCTGACTGGACGCCGAGATTTGGTGGCGTCGAGTTCATCCTGTTGGACTACCTGGAGCGCAGCTGTTGACTTGGAACCAGTTTCGTGCTTTGCGGCTCAGGGCCTTCTTTCCCGCCAGTGTAAGTAGAAACTGGACAGGGGATCTTAGACTCCTGCAGCAGGGGAGTCGACCTCTTTTGGGAGTACGTTCGCGAGTTTTGCGATTTGTTGAGCGGTGTACCCCATATCCCCTGGATGAGGCCCAGGAGGTTGAGCTAGTCGAGAAAAGACTGCCTCGGGATATCCATCACTTGGTGTATTCTCGGCGGGTGCCAACGTTAGATGCAGCGATTGAGCATGCTCGGTGGGTTGACCGAGGAGCTGTGATCATGTATTGATAGACGGAGCGCTAGGGACTAGCTCCGGAGAGAGGCATCCAGTGCCGCCTGTGTTTGGACAGTCGAATAGATCGAGACCCCCGGGGCTGCCACGATCCCAATCTGAGGGTCGTGAGTCTTTGAGGAGACAGAGACCAGGAGGTTCTCCAGAGCCGATGCATCAGCAGCAGCAGCGGGATGACTGTGTCTTTTGTGGTGGGCTGCATTCTGCGCCGTAGTGTGACCACAGGCAGGGCACAAATCATGGTCTTGTCCTAAAGCGGGGTTACCAGTCGCATTGGCAGCTTCGGCTCCTCCTCCTCCGCTCTTCCAGACAGGCGGAGCTTCGACAGGTTGTGGCCAGATAGTTAGGGCCACTTCTTCGCGGCAGTCCGACGGACGACCACCCCCGAGCGAGAGCGCCTATGTCGCACAGGATGAGGATTCGGGGGCAGCTAGCCACGTGGTGGCAGATATTAATCTTATCTCCCCTTCACGCACTTGAGCGTTATTTGTTACCGGAGCATCGCACTCTTTTCTTCTGTAGGGCATTTGCTTTGTTGGATGGGCTAGAGATAGGACCCTTAGCTTGTGCTCGTAAGGTTCAGATACCTGATCACGTGTTGCACATAGATGAGTGTTGTTGGTCCTGCCCTGTGCAGTTGGGGCCCTGGTTTTTGCCTATTGATCTTTTGGCCCTTCCTCAGCTCCGGAATTTTTTTCGAGGGTTTAGGACTGTGAGGATCTGAGGCCTTAATGCTTGAGTGATGCCACACCGTTGATACACGGTGGTGATGCCACGCCGTTGGTGCACGGCGGTGATGCCACGCCGTTGGTGCACGGCAGTGATGCCACACCGTTGATACACGGTATTGATGCCACACCGTTGATACACGGTGGTGATGCCACGCCGTTGGTGCACGGCGGTGATGCCACGCCGTTGATACACGGTGGTGATGCCACGCCGTTGGTGCACGGCAGTGATGTCACGCCGTTGGTGCACGGCAGTGATGCCACACCGTTGATACACGGTGGTGATGCCACACCGTTGATACACGGTGGTGATGCCACGCCGTTGGTGCACGGCAGTGAGGCCACGCCGTTGGCGCACGGCAGTGATGCCACGCCGTGGGTGCACGGCAGTGGTGCCACGTTGTAGGTACACAACGGTGAGAGTCTTTTGGATGTTTCGGACTTTTGACCGTGAGTTTGGGCATCAGCTTTATGATCGCCTTGTGAGCCAGTTTTCGGTCCCGTTCACCGACGGTTTGGTTCCCGTCAGGGTGTTCTTTATTAGTTGAGGGATCTATTTCGACCCGTGGGTCCGTTGGGGTTATGATAGCATGTTGAGCGACCAACTGTGGCACGAGATTGGGCCTTTTGAGGAGCCCTTTTGATGGTAGCCTGCAGTTGTGTAGTCCACTCGAGTGGTTTCGGATCGGGAAGTAACCAAGTGAAGACCCCAGCTTTTTGGATTCCCTTCCTTATTGGATGAATGTGCGGGTATGCTTCGGGTCGTCTTGTTGAGATTGGCACCATGTTGTGGTTTGGTGCGTGTTACACTTGTGGTTTTCCCGTTTCCCCCAGCCTTTTAGTGGAGCCTTTGGTTTTTCACGTCTCAGCTCAGTAGTGATGTGTTTTTCCTCGCCCATGATTTACTTGGCCCTTGGAGATCCGTGATTAGAGGAGTACGAGGGACGCCCGTTGCAAATTCTGGCTCGAGAGATGAGAGAATTGCACATCGGGTCATACCGTACTTGTTGTTGTTGCAGAGTAATCACGTGGAGCGAGTGGAGCTTGGGGAGCTGAAGGCGTATTGTTAGATACCTAGCCGTGGTATTCTTGACTCCTGATGGGCTTGATCTAGTTTCGAGGACGAAACTTTCTTTTAGTGGGGGAGGATGTGAGGCCCCGGAATCCCCGGCGTAGGAGTTGCTGGTTGTTGGGCAGCTTTTAGTGGCCGTTGGGAGTGTTTGTGCGCGTGTCGGGCCCAAGAAATGAATTTGTGATGCAATTTGGGATTTAGTTGCATCACAAATTCATTTCTTGGGCCCGACACGCGCACAAACACTCCCAACGGCTACTAAAAGCTGCCCAACAACCAGCAACTCCTACGCCGGGGATTCCGGGGCCTCACAACTAAAGACGTCAGTCTAGCAGAGACCCCAGGGGACACAACCTCTATCTCGAGCCGTCTCATCTCCTCTAATAGCGGTGCCTGGTCTGTAATCGACATAGACAAACTTTGCACCGCCCTCCTACTCAAGGCATCAGCGACCACATTAGCCTTTCCTGGGTGGTAGAGAATATCTACATCATAATCCTTTAATAGCTCTAACCACCTACGTTGCCTCAAATTCAGCTCCTTCTGCGTAAACAGATACTTTAGTCTCTTATGGTCGGTGTAGATTTCACAATGCTCCCCATATAGATAATGACGCCAGAGCTTCAGTGCAAACACTACAGCAGCGAGCTCCAAGTCATGGGTAGGGTAATTCTTCTCGTAATCTTTGAGTTGCCTTGATGCATAAGCAATTACCCTCCCTTCCTGCATCAACACACAACCAAGTCCACTGTGTGATGCATCGCTGTAGATCACATATCCTTTTCCCATAACAGGGAGGGAAAGGATAGGTGCGGTCATCAGTCTATTCTTTAGCTCCTCAAAGCTCCTTTGACAGTCCTCACTCCAGATAAACTTCACTTCTTTACGTGTCAAGCGAGTGAGGGGTGTGGAAAGCTTCGCAAAGCCTTCCACAAACCGACGGTAATACCCAGCTAAACCCATAAAGCTACGTACCTCAGAAACCGTCGTCGGTCGGGGCCAATCACGGACTGCCTCAATCTTTGCTGGGTCCACTGCCACTCCTGCGGCAGAAATCACATGGCCCAAGAAGACCACCTCCCGAAGCCAAAATTCGTACTTCGCCAGCTTGGCATACAATTTCTTCTCTCGCAGAAGTTGTAGCACAATTCTTAAGTGCTCCTCATGCTCGGCATCACTTCGGGAGTAGATCAAGATGTCATCGATGAACACCACCACAAACCGGTCTAAGTATGGTTGGAAAATCCGGTTCATTAAATCCATGAATGCGGCAGGGGCATTAGTTAGCCCAAAAGGCATAACTGTAAATTCATAATGCCCGTACCGTGATCTACTCTCCTCGGCCTTCACCTTTAACTGGTGGTAACCGGATTGTAGATCTATCTTAGAGAAGACACAAGACCCTTGCAGCTGATCAAAAAGATCGTCAATGCGCGGCAAAGGGTACTTGTTCTTGATGGTCACTTTATTTAATTCCCTATAGTCCACACATAGTCTAAGTGACCCATCTTTCTTCTTCACGAATAGCACCGGCGCACCCCAAGGCGACACACTCGGCCTAATAAAGCCCTTGTCCATCATATCCTGGAGTTGCGCCTTAAGCTCTCGCAACTCAGCCGGTGCCATCCGGTAAGGAGCCTTTGAGATTGGCGCAGTTCCTGGAACTACGTCAATCACAAACTCAATTTCCCTATCTGGCGGCATGCTAGTCAGCTCAGGTGGGAAAACATCCGGGAATTCGCGGGCAATAGGAATGTCCCCGAGTTCCGGTGCCGCCGTAGGCCCCTCAACAACACTAGCCAAAAAGGCTACACATCCTCGTCGGATCATTTGTCTCGCTCGGGAAGTCGAAACCATAGAGGCAAAGAAAGCACTCTGACATCCCCGATATACCAACATTTCCTGGCCTGGCTCTTTAAAAGTGACAGTCCTTGCGGCACAGTCAATAGTTGCGAAATATCGAGCCAGCCAGTCCATCCCTAGAACCACATCAAAGTCTCTTAACTGTCTTAAGACCAATAGGTTTGCTGGCATAATCCAGGACTCGATTTGCATCGGGCAGGACCAACAGCACTCCTCCACGTGCAAAGTGTGATCGGGAATCTGAACCTCTCGTGCACGTGGTAAAGGTCCTACCTCTATCCCATGTAATGATGCAAATGATTTATTAATAAAAGAATGCGATGCTCCAGTATCAAATAATGTACGAGTCCTAATGCCAGAAAGTAAGGTGATACCTGCCACCACGTGTTCTGCTGCCGAAGAGTCCTCTACCTGCGCAGCATACACTCGCCCACTCTGAGCTGGAGGGCGATACTCCGTGGGATAGGAAGAAGATGGCCTGCTTGCTGGAGCATATGGTCGCTGAGCTGTCGACCACTGCTGAGACGAAGAAGGAGCAGATGCTGAAGAAGGAGCCGTCAATGGTGCATATGGGCAGGCAGCTCGGAGGTGGCCAGACTGTCCACATCGATAACAGCGGCCAAACCTCAGATCACATGTATCAGAGTTATGCTGTCCCTGACAGAAAATGCACCTGACCGTAGCCTGGGGCTGCCTCGCCTGCTGCCTCTGTCGCGGAGGCCCTTGCTGCCGCGACTGCGATCTCTGTTGATGCGAATGCTGTTGCTGCTGATGCTGCATGGCCTCTGGGATCCACCAGGCCCTCGCCGCTCAAAACGCCCGCGGCCGGAAAACTGAGGCCGTGGCGGTCGTGGCGGCCTCCAAGAACTGGCCTGTCCCCCGTCGTCTTGTGCTGGTCGCTTTCTGTCAGAACTCTGAGTGACTAAGCCCCCACGTCTGGCGATGACGCGGTCTCCCCTCTCAACCCACTGTGCATGCTCTGCTGCCTCCTGCAAGGTCTGTAGCCTTTGAGCATGCACCAACGTATAGATCTCTGGGCGCAGGCCCGACTCAAAGAGCTCCACTTGGTGAGGTCCGTCCCTGGCGACATACGGCACGCAGTTGAGCAACCGCGTGAACTCCTGAAAGTAGTCTAATGCTGTCCGGTCGCCTTGCTGAAGATTCTTCAAATCATCTTCCAGCTTTTTCTTCACACTCGTGGAGAAGTACGTATCCAGGATCATTTTCTTAAATTCTGACCAGGGTAGCTGTCGAGTGATCTGAAATTCCAGGGGCTCCACCCGGCGCCACCATGCATCAGCATCCCCGTCTAAGCAGTGTACAGCCATATGTACCCTGTACTTCGGGTCAATGAAGAAGTCCCAAAATAACTTCTCCATTGAGGAAAGCCAAGTCCCGATCTCCCAAGGCTGGGTATTCCGCCCTGAAAACCTGGGCGGTCCCCGCTTACAGAACTGAGTAAGTTTGTCAGCAAACTCCTGCTCCTCTGCAGGAGTCAATGGCCGGATTGCTCCCTGAGCCACAGGGGATGCCGGGGTCACTGGTACAACTGGGGGATTCACGGTAGGGGAAGAAGGTACGGGAGAATTCTCCGAGGGTGCTACAACAGGCTGCGCCCTCTGTTCTAACATCTGCGTCAGCCGGCTCATGGCCTCCTCCTGACGCCGAACAGCTTCAGACATCTGGGCCATCTGAGCCTGCAGCTCTTGCACCTCACTCTGCTGGCCCTGCTCGGACTCCTCCTGATCGGGTTCAGGGGAATCAGGCTGAGAACGCGTCAACATTCTACGTCGCGGAGGCATCCTACCACAAGAAACCATACTCAGTATCATCACCCCACACGACCCAATCTTAGCGAAAGTCAAAGACATTCTCCTATTTCTGTGACTTTATGTTGTCTGCAGCCAACATAACTGTCCACCAGAAGTAGGCTAAGTCGATCCTTCTTACTTTACTGGAAGAGTTAAATAAGTAACCCAACGACTTCCGCAAAATTATCACGTCTCTCATACCCTATTATCCTAGGGTCTGCCAAAAGCCTAGGGTTTCCTAAGTCCCAACTGACCTATCCCTAAGCTCTGATACCAACTTTAATCTGTCATGCCCCGGAACCCGGGCTCGCCAACAGATCCGCCGTGCACACGGGATTTTCCGCGTACACGAAGCGCTGGTAACCTGCTCAGATATAATCTAACAATAAAAGAGCATAATATCGAGCTGAATAGAAGAACCACATAGTATTTCAGACTGGAAATACAAATACAACTGTAATAAGTACAATAATCTCCCAGCTCACCAAAATAGTACATCCAGCTGGCGGAAGCCAGACCCAAAATAAAAGGAGAATATCACAGTCTGAGTGGAGGGTGCATTATCTGTCTAATAGCTCTCAGCCTCACAGGAGATCTATCTATTCAGCGATCCCCTTACCTTTATCAGCTGCCGATGGCCTAGCGGCTCCCGCAGACGACTCTGCAAATAAAGAAGAAGAAAGAGAGAAACAACAATGGGGGTGAGAACTACCAGATAAACCAGTAGCCTCCCCTAGTGGGTAAAACCTCAACTCTGACGCACCCACTAGGACTACTAGAGGCAATATGAAAGAACAGTGGTAAATTATAAAGGCTGCTGTAAAGAAAGGAAACTATCACCACTATGCATCTACATGCCATGTAGCACGAAATGACTGGATGCAACAATACCAAACATGCCTGCCTGAAATAACTCAATCTTGTGTCACTAGTAAAACTGGTACTGCCTGCTGTGCCTTGCCAAATCGGGTGTGCTGGCCAATGCCTATCACCGATAGGGGATAGTTGCCAAATCGGGTATGCATAACACCGATAGGAGATAGGAGTCTCAAAGACTCTAAGCATGTCTGCAACACACTCCGGAGTGGCACTCGAGGGGAGCGACCCACACGAGTAAAATATCTCAGTAATAAGTATCAAAAGTGCCATAAAACAGCAGGACTGGATCATGACTATGATCAAAGTGGGAAAACCATCCACTAGGAAAACTCGATCCCCAACTGACGCAATAAACCAGACTCAACCCCAATCTGATGCAAGGATAAACCTCTGGTCGACCGCCTACTGTCCACGGTCACCGCAATACCCCACAAGTCCACAATCTAATGTAATCTCGACTACACTATCCCAAACCCCTGCTCATACTTGAGCAACAAGCATCTGGATGCAAAGGACAACAATGAAACATGTTCAAATCCCAATATGATAGTGTAGCAATAAATAGTGGCTAACCAGATAAGCAAGCATGCATGCAATTATTTAAAAGCTGTAAAAAGTGTCAAATATTATTTTAAAAGATTGATTTACTTATAAAAGTTATTTGCATGCGAGATTATAGCCTTTGTCCCAATCACAGTGTCCCAATATAAGTCATCATATAATCTGTGGGGTTATATTAAATTTTAGGAGAGTTCGTCCCAGCGGTTCTCATCAATTGTCCTATTAGTTTGTCCTGTTAGTTTGTCCTGTTAGTTTGTCCTGTTAGTAGTCCTGTTAGTAGTCCTGTTAGTAGTCCTGTTAGTAGTCCCAATGGTTCTCAGCAATTATCAAATTATTTTGTCCCAATTGTTCTCATTAATTAAATTTTAGGGGAGTTCCAGTAATCCCAGTGAGCTTGTCAAAAATGAGGTAAGCAACAACCGCCCACCTCGAACAGCTCAAACAACACCCCAGGTAGTCTCCTGGCTGTCCACAGTCCTCAATTCCTGCAAATCAACGCTCCCGATATAAATACAAATCCCAAAAAGTACAGTATTTGCTGTTTTTCAGACAGCATGGGAAAAGAGGAGTTTTTCACCTCTAAAATGAGCTCCTAAAATCCCAGAAAAATCACGGTTACGTTCCTCGCGAAGAGTAGATCAAAATCGACTCCTTGAACGCCTCGATCTGATGCTCCTACGCCAAGATAAAAATCGGAGAAGTCGGTGCTGTCCAAAAATTACCACAGTAAAAAGGGGGGTCAAAGAGGACTCGGGAATCGTGCCAAAAGTACGAAACGGAGCAAAATGATCAACACGGAAATCGAAGCCCTACCTCTTACGGTCGCGCTGCCGCAAAAATCGTCCAAAAATTCCACCCGGTTAGCCCGCAGTGAATTTTTGACGGAACTGCGACGGGAAATGGGCCTAAAAAGAAAACCGTCGCAGTGCGCCGCGTCGCAGATAACTCACCAACTGTAACTCCACAAATTCTGAGTTTTTAGAGAGAGAGAGAGGAGAGAGAGAGGAAAATTTTTCGTATTGGGCACTTTCTCTGATTCTCTCTCTATGGCACGCAAAACGAGGTGGGAATTAGAGGGGGGGGTGAGGGCTCTTATATAGTGGGCCAAAGGGAATATTCCGACACGGGATCCGATCCGAACAGGAAACACCGAAAATTGGCCAACCAAAACGCGCCACGTGTCCACAAAACAGGGAACAGCCTGTGCAGGACCACTCAGATTTCGCCACGTGGCCACGTGGTGCACGTGGCCGGTCCGCGCTCCGGGTCTTCCGGAAGTTGTCGGGCCAATCCGGGTGCGCCACGTGTCAGCTGCCCACATGCTTCTAGAAGCCGGCCCACCAATGGGATGCTGCCACGTGGCAGACCAGGAATTCCGTGCACCCGGTGCACGCCCAACCCATGGACCGCGCACCCGAGCCTGCCCGCGCCTGCCCGCGCCTGCCCGCGCTGCCCGCGCCGCGATCCTCCGCGCTCCGCCGCTGCGCCGCCGCTGCGCCGCTGCCCGCCGCCGTGCGCCGCCGCCCGCCGCTGCTTGCCGGTCGCCGGAACAGTAATTCCGGCGCCGGAGTTACTGTTCCGGCGTGAACAGTACCCAGATGCAGAAAAATTAAAGTAAATATACCGTTTCGACCGTTTTCGCGCGCTGAGTCCAAATACGACGTCCGTTTCGCCAAATTCTCATCCGAAATTTTGCCGAAAGCTCCCGAAAATTCCCGTTTGCCCCGATTTCCGCGCCAAGTCTATTTTAAATATCCAATTTCGATTCTACAAGCTCCGATGCACTGTACAAGTTCCCCGCAGTCACTGTTTAATGTTGCACAGTTTCTGCGGGAGTCCGGATCATCACACGACACGTGTCACGAACAGCGGACAGCGTGTGCGGGGCCGCTAGGGATTCGCCGCGTGGCCCGACCGGGGTGCGTGGGGTGGGTGGCGCCCGCCAATCGTCGGGCGCCACGTGGTGCCCCGCGTACGGTGGTCACCTGCCCCCACCTGCCTCGCCGGGTGCCAAGTGGCCCGCCCCGGTCTATGCGCCATCCCGCTCGACGCCATGGATTGCGCCGCGTGAACCCGCGAATCCGAGGCTGCCATGTGTCCCCTGCGCCCGGTCCATGCACCAGCGCTTCATCTCTGTGGACCGCGCCGCGTGCGCCGGCCAATCATCGGCCGCCGCGTGGCACTCGGCCAGTCCACGGCTTCCCCAATGCACCAAAATGCGCAGAAAACTTTTGGGTGTCCGTTTTTGGGCATCCGAACTCATAAAAACGCGAGTAAATATCCGATTTTCGACGTTTTTCCGCGCTGAATCCAAATCTGACCTCGGATTAGCCTGAAACCCTTTCTAAAATCTAATGAAAATAGCCGAAAGGCAGGCTCAATCCAGAAGCCTCACAGAGTTCGTCCAACGCGTCCAATTGACGCGTTGCGGGTCCGACACACCAATAATAGGTGTTCCACAACGTGGGTCATAGGAAAAACTGCACGGGGATCGGGGCTACTACATATTTGATCTACAGTGAGGGACCTGGTTGCAAATACCATGAGTAAGAGGACTAAACAACATTTTGCTACAAGGCTATGAAAGGAAACATAGGGTTTCTTTTTGAAAACCCTAGCCGCACAGTGTAGGAACCCTCTATAGCACCCCCATGCTTTCCTCTCTTCCTCTGCCATTCTTCCCGAGCCCTATATACCACCGCCGGCCACCATTTTCCATCGCCAGGAAATCCAAGCTATCCCTCTCTCTATTTTATTTTTGGGTTTGAAGGGAGAGGAGAGAACGAGAAGCCTCCCAACTACTCTAGATCTACCATACTGCCCACCTCATCACCAGAAGACCATCCTTGAGGAGTGTTGCTGCCTATCGTGGCCGTACAACGTCGAAAAAGAAGTTCCTTCATCTTTCACTTCTTTTCAGATTCGAGGTCAGTAAGCATGTCACGCCCCGGGGTCGAAACTGCGACCCGGGCTCGCCAACAGATCCGCCATCTGTACGGAAACTGCCGTACAGACGAAGCGTCTAACCTGCAGAAAGAAACATCTACAGTAAACAGATATCAGAGAGCTGAAAGTAGACTACTAAAAACTGAAGATCAAACACTGTACAACTGAAAATAAAACCATATCCATCTCCCAAATATGATCGTATACAAAGTCCTCTGATACAAAACTCAAAAGGGAGGTATCTCCAATGAATACATCAGTGTACAAACTCTCGATACAAGAATATCCTCACTACAACAGTCTCTCAACAGAGGAAGAAGAAGTGACCATCAACCGAAGCTCTCATCTGAAGGGGGTACCGCTACACTCCAACGACGGGTAGGGAACTAGCTCGCGACTCCCTCGCCTCGGCCAGAAGGATCAGCAACAGGAACACAGGAACAGAAGAAGAAGTCCCTGGGGAAAAGACACCACGACGGGTGTGAGAACTACTTCCCACAGTAGTTCTCAGTGGGTGCCGTCAACAAGTCCAACGGTCTGCCCACCAAGTCTACCAGAGGTAAAGATAATAGGCAAAGAAATCTAAACAAGAAAAGCTGGAACTACTCTACAGCTACCATGCCTCTATCTAGATACTCAAAAGTGGAACAGATGAAAGTAAATGAGACCACTCGCACCCAAGGTGCTCAATCGTCCCAATCGAACCGACTACCTCAAAGGTTCAGTCAAGCCCGCGCCTGTCGACTAGGAACGCTCCTGCCCACTACCACACATCCACATGAGGACGGGATTTACGTGGGGCGTCCTGTCCGACTAACTCATCCCTCGCGCAAAACTGCCTCAACAGGCCAACCATCGCATCCACTGCGGCATCTCAGGGGCGCGGCCCCAACTGAGGAAAACGGCGCGGCATAGAGTAATCGACATTGGCATATGCAGGCTATAGTCTAAATCCACGCTCACTCTCAGAACGGTAGGACTCAAGATCCCCAAATATCTCGCACAACAGTCGGAGCACTCTCGACGACTCAGCTGATCGGCTAACTCGAAACACGAGACACTAGCCTCTCCAACAGCTCGCAGCACAAAGCTCACTGGCTGGAGATACTCCACAGCCAGGAACGACCCACAACTCAGGGTAACAAAACAGGTCGGACAACACTCAACGACCTGGGACCACCGTCAACCCCAACGGTTCCCAACAAGACGGACCGGAAGAACTCGACGGCCCGGGACTACCGTCTACTCAACGGCTCCCTGCCACGACAGTATAAAAGGGAAACAAGACCTCTCGGGACTACCGTTTACCCAAACGGCTCCCCGCACAGATAAGCAACCCGCTACAACTACCAGACTCCACTCTGCTCCCAAGCAAGAGTGCAAAAGCATCCCACACTAAAAGCAAGTCCCGACCTCTCGGCCCACTACCCGGGCGAGAAACACTATGTCCAGGGACGAAAGAACAGTGTGGATGTCTAAGCATAAATAACCCTAGCCCAAGTGAGGGTTTTCTACTGGTCTGGTTACACATGCAACATATGACGGGGGTGCTAGGTCAAGTTCCAAGATAACTATATTAACAGATAATAAAAGGAATAACAATTCCTACAATATAGCATGCTACCCAATGAAATAACTATCATGCATAGTCCTACATCAGTAGAAATACTGTACAGTCCATAAAACTTGGAGATAAGGCCACCCACCTCGATTTGCCACCAATTGCTCGTAGACACTTGCAATTGGCCTCCACGCGATCCGCACGCAAACGGGGCACGCCGCCGGAGTCCGCACGCAAAACGGAGCACGCCGCCGGAGTCCGCACGCAAAACGGAGCGCGCCGCCGGAGTCCGCACCAGAAACGGAGTCTGCACATACAACGGTGCACGGTGTCAGGATCCGCACGCAAAACGGTGCACGGTGCCGGGATCCGCCCGCAAAACGGGGTCCGCACGCAAAACGGTGCACAGTGCCGGAGTCCGCACGCAAAACGGTGCACGGTGCCGGATCCGCCCGCAAAACGGGGTCCGCACGCAAAACGGTGCACAGTGCCGGAGTCCGCACGCAAAACGGTGCACGGTGCCGGGATCCGCCCGCAAAACGGGGTCCGCACGCAAAACGGTGCACGGTGCCGGGATCCGCCCGCAAAACGGGGTCCGCACGCAAAACGGTGCACAGGGGGTCAATAACAGTCAAAAAGGACACCCCACAAACTGTACAAAAAATACAGAAAAACAAACACACGGGACCTACCCCGACTGCGCCGCCGTCGCCGAAACGCTCCCCACGGAAAAACTCGCGCGCTCCACGAGGCCCACGACGCCACGCCGCACCTTCCACCATTCCCCCTCACTCTCCCTCTCGCTCACGGGTGAAGAAGAAAGAAAGGAAAGGGAGAAAATGGCGCTCGGGAGAGAAAGAAGAAGAAGAAGAAAAGGGGGAGAAGGAGGTGGGTCCACGGCCCGGGGTCCATGGTGCACCCGCCGGTCCACCGCACCCGCGCGGGTGCACCCGGTCTAGGCGGGGACAAAGCGGGCCACGTGGCCGCGCTACTGCGCGCCACGCGGCCCCGCAGGCCCAACGCCGCATGCGCGGCGTTACACCGCGCACCCGCCAGGCGCGGGACACGCGCCCGTGACACGGGCGCGCGCCCCTGCGCCCGCGCGGGCGCCAACGGGGGCCCGCCACGTGGCGGCCCCCGCGTGGCCTGCGCAGAAGGCGCGTCTCCCACGCGCCCCTGCCCTGCTGCGCGTCCTCGGGATCCGTGCCGCCAAGCTGCCTCGGGATCCGCGCCGAACCTCGCCTCGATTTTCGTGCCGCTTGCCTCGAAAAACGCGCACTTCATCCGGGCTCCAAAACCAACAAATAAATAGTCCATTCTTAGCGATTTCGCGCGCTGAATCCAAAAACGATGTCCGTTTTCTCCAAATTCTCGCCCGAAAATTTGCCGAATGTCCACTCGATCCGATTTCCGCGCCGGGTCCATTTTTAAAGTCCGATTTGCCAAATTCCAACTCTAAAAATTCCCGAAGGCGACCGGAGAGGTAAACTTTTATCCGGACTTCACCCGGAGTCTAAATTTGACATCTGAATCGCGCGAAATCACTTCCAAACACCCGACGGGTCCTCCAACTTCCCACGGGGTCTCAATTTAAGCCCGAAGTCCACCACTTGTGTCCAAATTGCGCGCAACCCACGCAGGCCTCCAGTGATGCAAGCAAATCCCAAATTGCATCACTAAACCATTTTCTTGGGCCCGTCACGCGCACCAACACTCCCAACGGCCACTAAAAGCTGCCCAACAACCAGCAACTCCTACGCCGGGGATTCCGGGACCTCACATCCTCCCCCACTAAAAGAAAGTTTCGTCCTCGAAACTAGATCAAGCCCATCAGGAGTCAAGAATACCACGGCTAGGTATCTAACAATACGTCTCCAGCTCCCTAAACCCCACTCGCTCCACGTGATTACTCCGCAACAACAACAAGTACGGTATGACCCGTTGTGCAATTCTCTCATCCTTCGAGCCAAAATTTGCAACGGGAGTCCCTCGTACTCCACTAATCACGGATCTCAAAGGGCAAGAAAATCACGGGCGAGGAAAAACATATCACTACTGAGCTGAGACGTGGAAAACCAAAGGGCTCCTCAACAAGGCAGGGGGAAAACGGAAAAAACCACTAATTCAACACGCACCAACTACAACATGGTGCCAACCTCAACCAGGCGACCCGAAGCATACCCGCACATCCATCCAATAAGGAAGGGAAACCAAAAAGTTGGGGTCTTCACTCGGTTACTTCCGATCCATAACCACCCGAGTGGACTACTCAACTGCAGGCTAACCTCAAAGGGATCCTCAAAAGACACAATCCCATGCCACAGTTGGTCACGCAACATGCTATCATAACCCCAACGGGCCCACGGGTCGAAGTCGAGCCCTCAACTATAAGAGAACACCCTGACGGGATCCAAACCGTCGGTGAACGGGACTGAAAACTAGCTCGCAAGGCGATCATAAAGCTGATGCCCAAACTCGCGATCAAAAGTCCGAAACATCCCCAAAAACTCTCACCGTTGTGTACCTACAACGTGGCATCACTGCCGTGCACCCACGGCGTGGCATCACTGCCGTGCACCAACGGCGTGGCCTCACTGCCGTGCACCAACGGCGTGGCATCACCACCGTGTATCAACGGTGTGGCATCACCACCGTGTATCAACGGTGTGGCATCACCACCGTGTATCCACGGTGTGGCATCACTGCCGTGCACCAACGGCGTGGCCTCACTGCCGTGCACCAACGGCGTGGCCTCACTGCCGTGCACCAACGGCGTGGCATCACCACCGTGTATCAACGGTGTGGCATCACTCAAGCATCAAGGCCTCAGATCCTCGCAGTCCTATACCCTCGAAAACTCCAGAGCTGAGGAAAGGCCAAAGGATCAATAGGCAAAACCAGGGCCCCAACTGCACAGGGCAGAACCAACAACACTCATCTATGTGCAACACGTGATCAGGTATCTGAACCTCACGAGCACAAGCTAAGGGTCCTATCTCCAGCCCATACAACAATGCAAATGCCCTAGCACTCTCACAGCCAGGTCGGAGAACCCTCAACGACTCAACTCATAGCCACATCCCACTCATAGGCGAGAAGAACCGACTGACGCGGCAAAGGTCTAAAGATCCCGATAGACCGGTGCCTAGAACCCCAATCAAACAAGAACAGACTCTAGGCTCAGTCTATCGAAGTTTTCGCTCCTTTACCGTTCAGGGATTCGGTCCCTCTCGTTTAAAGCGGGAAACTATGTCAACACGCAACTCACGGCTGGAGACGCTCCCGGTAGTCCATCAGGACGAACTCGACGCCATCAAATCTCGGCGTCCTGTCAGATCATCTAAATCTCACTAAAATAACCACCTGGTAACTCGGCCGGAGGTGAAAATCACCTCAACAGGCCACACCTTCGCCACCCACTAGGCGGCATCGCCACTCATTGGGCGGCATCGCCCCTCACTGGGCGGCATCGCTTCTCATTGGGTGGCATCGCCCCTCACTGGGCGGCATCGCCTCTCACTGGGCGGCATCGCCCCTCTGGTAGCTCGACCAGTGGGAAGTATCCTCCTGGTAACTCGGCCAGGCAAAATGTCCTCCTGGTAACTCGGCCAGGGCATGTGCCAACCCGGTAACTCGGCCAGGGACAATGCATCCATCTGGTTGCTCGGCCAGTGGAAGGTATCCATCTGGTGACTCGGCCAGTGATAATTATCCATCTGGTGACTCGGCCAGTGATAATTATCCATCTGGTGACTCGGCCAGTGATAATTATCCATCTGGTGACTCGGCCAGTGATAATTATCCATCTGGTGACTCGGCCAGTGATAATTATCCATCTGGTGACTCGGCCAGTGATAATTATCCATCTGGTAACTCGGCCAGTGATAATTATCCATCTGATGACTCGGCCAGTGATAATTATCCATCTGGTAACTCGGCCAGTGATAATTATCCATCTGGTAACTCGGCCAGTGATAATTATCCATCGGGTGACTCGGCCAGTGATAATTATCCATCTGGTAACTCGGCCAGTGATAATTATCCATCTGGTAACTCGGCCAGTGATAATTATCCATCTGGTAACTCGGCCAGTGATAATTATCCATCGGGTGACTCGGCCAGTGATAATTATCCATCTGGTAACTCGGCCAGTGATAATTATCCATCGGGTGACTCGGCCAGTGATAATTATCCATCTGGTAACTCGGCCAGTGATAATTATCCATCTGGTGACTCGGCCAGTGATAATTATCCATCTGGTAACTCGGCCAGTGATAATTATCCATCTGGTGACTCGGCCAGTGATAATTATCCATCTGGTAACTCGGCCAGTGATAATTATCCATCTGGTGACTCGGCCAGTGATAATTATCCATCTGGTGACTCGGCCAGTGATAATTATCCATCTGGTGACTCGGCCAGTGATAATTATCCATCTGGTAACTCGGCCAGTGATAATTATCCATCTGGTGACTCGGCCAGTGATAATTATCCATCTGGTAACTCGGCCAGTGATAATTATCCATCTGGTGACTCGGCCAGTGATAATTATCCATCTGGTAACTCGGCCAGTGATAATTATCCATCTGGTGACTCGGCCAGTGATAATTATCCATCTGGTAACTCGGCCAGTGATAATTATCCATCTGGTGACTCGGCCAGTGATAATTATTCATCTGGTAACTCGGCCAGTGATAATTATCTATCGGGTAACTCAGCCAGGGAAACTATCTTCTGGTCACTCAGCCAGGAAAATATCCTCTGGTAACTCAGCCAGGGAACATACCCTCCTGGTAACTCAGCCAGGGAAAATATCCTCTGGTAACTCAGCCAGGAAATACCCTCCTGGTAACTCAGCCAGGGAAATATCCTCCTGGTAACTCAGCCAGGGAAACTATCCTCCTGGTAACTCAGCCAGGGAAAATATCCTCCTGGTAACTCAGCCAGGGAACATACCCTCCTGGTAACTCAGCCAGGGAAAATATCCTCCTGGTAACTCAGCCAGGGAAACTATCCTCCTGGTCACTCAGCCAGGAAAATATCCTCCTGGTAACTCAGCCAGGGAACATACCCTCCTGGTAACTCAGCCAGGGAAAATATCCTCCTGGTAACTCAGCCAGGGAAACTATCCTCCTGGTAACTCAGCCAGGAAAAATATCCTCCTGGTAACTCAGCCAGGGAAATACCCTCCTGGTAACTCAGCCAGGGAAAATATCCTCCTGGTAACTCAGCCAGGGAAAATATCCTCCTGGTAACTCAGCCAGGAAAAATACCCTCCTGGTAACTCAGCCAGGGAAAATACCCTCCTGGTAACTCAGCCAGGAAAATATCCTCCTGGTAACTCAGCCAGGGAACATACCCTCCTGGTAACTCAGCCAGGGAAAATACCCTCCTGGTAACTCAGCCAGGGAAAATACCCTCCTGGTAACTCAGCCAGGAAAAATACCCTCCTGGTAACTCAGCCAGGAAAATACCCTCCTGGTAACTCAGCCAGGGAAAATATCCTCCTGGTAACTCAGCCAGGGAACATACCCACCTGGGATCGCCGTCACTTCAAACGGCTCCCACAACAACGCCCCACTCATAGGCGAGAAGAACCGACTGACACGGTACAGATCCGAAAATCCTGATATACCGGTGCCTAGAACCCCAATCAAACAAGAACAGACTCTAGGCTCAACCTATCGAAGTTCTCGATCCTTTACCGTTCAGGGATTCGGCCCTTCTCGGTTAAAGTGGGGAAACTAACACAACACACAAACTCTTGGGTCTCGTACAGCTCTGATAGCGCCGTCTCCCGCTGCTCGGGTACTCAACAGGTGCGGGGTGTGTCCTCTTCACATCACGACGTCACAGGGGCATCGCAATCCGCTGCACAACAACAAACGTCAGGACACAACAACCATACGACCCAATCCAGCGAAAGTCTAAGACATGTCACCCATTCCAAGTATTATGTCATCGGCAGCCAACATAATCACTTAGGAATATAAACATGCCAAACTCTCATTCCGTCCCTTGGGAAAGTAAAAACTCAATCAGGACTCTCGCTAAAAGTCACGACTCTCACGTAGTCGTCCTAAAATCCAGCCACAAGCCTAGGGTTTCTAAGTCCACAATGACCTACAACCTAGGCTCTGATACCACTCTAATCTGTCACGCCCCGGGGTCGAAACTGCGACCCGGGCTCGCCAACAGATCCGCCATCTGTACGGAAACTGCCGTACAGACGAAGCGTCTAACCTGCAGAAAGAAACATCTACAGTAAACAGATATCAGAGAGCTGAAAGTAAACTACTAAAAACTGAAATCAAACACTGTACAACTGAAAATAATACCATATCCATCTCCCAAATACGATCGTATACAAAGTCCTCTGATACAAAACTCAAAAGGGAGGTATCTCCAATGAATACATCAGTGTACAAACTCTCGATACAAGAATATCCTCACTACAACAGTCTCTCAACAGAGGAAGAGAAGTAAACCATCAACCGAAGCTCTCCACTGAAGGGGGTACCGCTACTCTCCAACGACGGGTAGGGAACTAGCTCGCGACTCCCTCGCCTCGGCCAGAAGGATCAGCAACAGGAGCACAGGAACGAAAGAAGAAGTCCCTGGGGAAAAGACACCACGACGGGTGTGAGAACTACTTCCCACAGTAGTTCTCAGTGGGTGCCGTCAACAAGTCCAACGGTCTGCCCACCAAGTCTACCAGAGGTAAAAGATAACAGGTAATGAAATCTAAACAAGAAAGGCTGGAACTACTCTACAGCTACCATGCCTCTATCTAGATACTCAAAAGTGGAACAGATCAAAGTAAATGAGACCACTCGCACCCAAGGTGCTCAATCGTCCCAATGAACTGACTACCTCAAAGGTCCAGTCAAGCCCGCGCCTGTCGACTAGGAACGCTCCTGCCCACTACCACACATCCACATGAGGACGGGATTTACGTGGGGCGTCCTGTCCGACTAACTCATCCCTCGCGCAAAACTGCCTCAACAGGCCAACCATCGCATCCACAGCGGCATCTCAGGGGCGCGGCCCCAACTGAGGAAAACGGCGCGGCATAGAGTAATCAACATTGGCATATGCAGGCTAGTCTAAATCCACGCTCACTCTCAGAACGGTAGGACTCAAGATCCCCAAATATCTCGCACAACAGTCGGAGCACTCTCGACGACTCAGCTGATCGGCTAACTCGAAACACGAGACACTAGCCTCTCCAACAGCTCGCAGCACAAAGCTCACTGGCTGGAGATACTCCACAGCCAGGAACGACCCACAACTCAGGGTAACAAAACAGGTCGGACAACACTCAACGACCTGGGACCACCGTCAACCCCAACGGTTCCCAACAAGACGGACCGGAAGAACTCGACGGCCCGGGACTACCGTCTACTCAACGGCTCCCTCCCACGACAGCACAAAAGGGAAACAAGACCTCTCGGGACTACCGTTTACCCAAACGGCTCCCCGCACAGATAAGCAACCCGCTACAACTACCAGACTCCACTCTGCTCCCAAGCAAGAGTGCAAAAGCATCCCACACTAAAAGCAAGTCCCGACCTCTCGGCCCACTACCCGGGCGAGAAACACTATGTCCAGGGATGAAAGAACAGTGTGGATGTCTAAGCATAAATAACCCTAGCCCAAGTGAGGGTTTTCTACTGGTCTGGTTACACATGCAACATATGACGGGGGTGCTAGGTCAAGTTCCAAGATAACTATATTAACAGATAATAAAAGGAATAACAATTCCTACAATATAGCATGCTACACAATGAAATAAACTATCATGCATAGTCCTACATCAGTAGAAATACTGTACAGTCCATAAAACTTGGAGATAAGGCCACCCACCTCGATTTGCCACCAATTGCTCGTAGACACTTGCAATTGGCCTCCACGCGATCCGCACGCAAACGGGGCACGCCGCCGGAGTCCGCACGCAAAACGGAGCACGCCGCCGGAGTCCGCACGCAAAACGGAGCGCGCCGCCGGAGTCCGCACCAGAAACGGAGTCTGCACATACAACGGTGCACGGTGTCAGGATCCGCACGCAAAACGGTGCACGGTGCCGGGATCCGCCCGCAAAACGGGGTCCGCACGCAAAACGGTGCACAGTGCCGGAGTCCGCACGCAAAACGGTGCACGGTGCCAGGATCCGCCCGCAAAACGGGGTCCGCACGCAAAACGGTGCACAGTGCCGGAGTCCGCACGCAAAACGGTGCACGGTGCCGGGATCCGCCCGCAAAACGGGGTCCGCACGCAAAACGGTGCACGGTGCCGGGGTCCGCCCGCAAAACGGGGTCCGCACGCAAAACGGTGCACAGGGGGTCAATAACAGTCAAAAAGGACACCCCACAAACTGTACAAAAAATACAGAAAAACAACACACGGGACCTACCCGACTGCGCCGCCGTCGCCGAAACGCTCCCCACGGAAAAACTCGCGCGCTCCACGAGGCCCACGACGCCACGCCGCACCTTCCACCATTCCCCCTCACTCTCCCTCTCGCTCACGGGTGAAGAAGAAAGAAAGGAAAGGGAGAAAATGGCGCTCGGGAGAGAAAGAAGAAGAAGAAGAAAAGGGGGAGAAGGAGGTGGGTCCACGGCCCGGGGTCCATGGTGCACCCGCCGGTCCACCGCACCCGCGCGGGTGCACCCGGTCTAGGCGGGGACAAAGCGGGCCACGTGGCCGCGCTACTGCGCGCCACGCGGCCCGCAGGCCCAACGCCGCATGCGCGGCGTTACACCGCGCACCCGCCAGGCGCGGGACACGCGCCCGTGACACGGGCGCGCGCCCCTGCGCCCGCGCGGGCGCCAACGGGGGCCCGCCACGTGGCGGCCCCCGCGTGGCCTGCGCAGAAGGCGCGTCTCCCACGCGCCCCTGCCCTGCTGCGCGTCCTCGGATCCGTGCCGCCAAGCTGCCTCGGGATCCGCGCCGAACCTCGCCTCGATTTTCGTGCCGCTTGCCCCGAAAAACGCGCACTTCATCCGGGCTCCAAAACCAACAAATAAATAGTCCATTCTTAGCGATTTCGCGCGCTGAATCCAAAAACGATGTCCGTTTTCCCAAATTCTCGCCCGAAAATTTGCCGAATGTCCACTCGATCCGATTTCCGCGCCGGGTCCATTTTTAAAGTCCGATTTGCCAAAATCCAACTCTAAAAATTCCCGAAGGCGATCGGAGAGGTAAACTTTTATCCGGACTTCACCCGGAGTCTAAATTTGACATCTGAATCGCGCGAAATCACTTCCAAACACCCGACGGGTCCTCCAACTTCCCACGGGGTCTCAATTTAAGCCCGAAGTCCACCACTTGTGTCCAAATTGCGCGCAACCCACGCAGGCCTCCAGTGATGCAAGCAAATCCCAATTGCATCACTAAACCATTTTCTTGGGCCTGTCACGCGCACCAACACTCCCAACGGCCACTAAAAGCTGCCCAACAACCAGCAACTCCTACGCCGGGGATTCCGGGACCTCACAAAGCACCACCCCATCTCTTGTTTTTCTTGCCAAGAAGGTATTCCTATATTTCTTCTCATCCCCGTGGGATCCCGTTGGTGCAGCACCGCCGCCGGAGAAGGCCGCGAGACCGTAGTTTGCATCTCTGGGCCGCCGGAACCCTATCTTGCCCGGACTCGTACGGACGTCTTATCTGACTGTTTAATCTTGGATCCAAGGGGTAGGTCTGGTTCTGTTGGACCTGTAGAGCACTCCCACGAAGTTTGGCTTCGTTTGGTTCAGCAAATAGCCCGCAGAACAAAAACGTAGTTCCGGGTTTCCTAGGGTTGGCCGCACTACTCTGCCTGCCACCATTGTTGTTTCCCTCCGCCGGTTGACCACCCCGCTTGCCTCCACTTGTCGAGTGTAAGTTTCCTATGCCCTTGCATGGACCAGAGAGACGCGACCTAACTCTCTCTCCATTCTTGCCCTCAAGGTTGGCCTCAAACCCTAGCTTCAGCCATCTCCTATTCCCCGGAGCCGGCGCCAAACTAGGAGGCACTCTTGATACCCTCCAGCACCCCCTGCCATTGATGCTTGCCCTGGTTTTCCAATAGAACCCGAGCTTCATCAAACTCGTCCAACTTGAACTTAAGGAGACCTAGCCTTGGACCACCTTACTCCAATCACTGTTCCGGCAAGTCGTAGACCTCCGCAAAGTGAGCCTTTGACTCCTTTTAGTCTCCTGAGCATCATGCTCACCTTAGTTATGGTAATGGTTGAGTGGTTTGTTGGTTGTAGCAACTTAAGCCTAGATTGCATGTTTATTATTGGACCATTGATGCTCTCAGGCTCTGTGGCATTTCCAAACAATGAGCATGAGTTTTAGTACATCGAGGCCTATCTACTGATGTCCTCAAATCGATCCGAAAGTCTTCGGATTTGCGTAAAGAACTTTAAAACCTAAATAATATATGTAATTATGCAAATATTGGAAACCCTAGGGACCTAATTGCGAATGTAACCTAATGTGTAGTCTTGGTTAGCATGCACGTGATCTCTGAACTTTTCGTTCGAGGTCCAACGACTTTCGTTAAGCGAAAATCGAGTCCCGAAGCGTAAATATGCAAAATCGCCGTTTATCAGTGTTCCGGCGCAAATCGCTCAATTCAAGGAACTTAAGTGATCAATTGCCACTGCCAGGTGTTCCCGGCTGTTCCCGATTTTGTCCTGGCTAGCCCAGTGACTTCAGTTTAGCGTTGGCAATTTTCGGAGCTGAAGTCGGGTGTCCGAAAGTGGATTTCAATATTTATGGCACGATTGAGCATAGAATTGCATAGAGTCAAATATTATTGCCCGAACGTCTTAAATTAAGCGTTCCGGGGCAAGCACGCCAAGTTTCATTAAATTCAAATGCATATACGCACCGTTTGGACCATTAGTGGTCTTCCGGCGGATTTTCAAAAATTACGGCAGATTCCCAGATTTTACAAAAGTCTGTCATATAGTCATTCTGCACATTGTGAGTCACGGGTTGAGTATGAGTGAGTCTTTTATTGACACATGACTTTGTTTTAGGCCCTACTAGCTAAGAGCTAGCATGTGAACTGTCTAGCGGATTCCGCAACTGCCTACACTGAGGTGGGTATTTCGGTCCGGACTTCAGCATCTTGTCACCTGATAGGATCGAGGATACCATATTCGATCGGACCCTTGTGATTCTTGCTAGCC
>CM054943.1:22461217-22479351 GCA_029168755.2 Tillandsia fasciculata
AATCCGATCGAGGTTTGGTGGTAGGGCAGGCGATAAGCCCTGGGCCAATCCTTCCAGGTATCTCGTAATGGCCGCCACAAACCGCGGTCTCAGTTGTCCTTGACCCAAATCGTCTTGCGTCCCCTCGACGGCGAGATCCGCAAAAACACGTGTTTCTTCCCCCACCTGAACTCTCAAGTCCGCGCGTCTCCCGATCCGCATAGCGCTTTTTGTCGACTCTGTGCGGTTTAGTAACGCTGTCTGATGAGGCGCACCTTCTCTTCTGTTTCCTCCACCAACTCGGTGCCAAATCTTTCCGTTGCTCCCAGTCGTCCCAACAGATCGGGGACAGCACTCTCCCGTATAAAGGCTTCGTAGGGTGCCATCTGAATGCTGGGCCTGGTAACTTTGTTATAAGCAAATTCTACAATTGGCAGATAACGCTCCCAACCGATTCCCCAATCAAGTACGACAGCCCGAAGTAGGTCCTCTAGCGTCTTGTATCACTCGCCCGATTGCCCGTCTGTCTGAGGGTGGAAGGCTGTGCTGAACTGCACTTAGTCCCTAAGGCTCGTTGCAGACTCTGCCCCAAAACTTTGAGACGAAACGGCTGTCTCTGTGTCTGAGGGATGTGATCGGTCCCGGTACTCCATTAATCTCACAATCTCGCTGAGGTAGACTTGGGCCAACCGCTCTCTGGTCCAAGTTGTGTGAATCGGCAGGAAGTGCGCTGACTTGGTTAGCCGGTCCACCACGACCCATAGTGTTGTCATGTCCTTGTTGTGAGCGCGGAAATCCGGTGACAAAATCCATGGTGATATGATCCCATTTTCCACTCCGTATCGGTAAGGTTTGTAACTTTTCCGCCCGGCCGTTGATGTTCCGCCTTTATCTGTTGGCACACCAAGCAGTGAGCTACATATCGAGTCACATCTCCCTTCATCTTGGGCCACCAGAAGGTCTGTTGAGGTCCTTGTACATCTTTGTGCCTCCTGGATGAGCGCTGCGTAAGGGCGCTGTGTGCCTCATATAGAATTCCTTCTTCAAATCCGGGGTATCCGCCCGCAGATCCGTCCGCGAAATCGTAGGGTGCCGTCGTCTTCCGCTGACAAATCTCCTCCCCGATCCCGTGAGATCTTGTCTCTTACGAGCTGTAAGTACGAGTCCGCCAGCTATCCGCGACAGCCGCAATACCCCACGGCGAACGCCCAAGCCCTAACTACACTATGCCAATCCCTGCTCCAACTCGAGCGACAATAGCCATCCGCCGAAGGAATAGGAGAAGAAGAGACAATGGATTCCTCCTAAGTCAATTCCAATATATAGTGTAGCGATCAGATGTGGTCCAACTAGATATCCCTGAAATCAAGCCTATCTCCTTATGGAAGAAAGAAAGGGAGTGGCCATATAGTGGTTCAGCATGTGTATCAAGTAGTCACGCCAAATCACAATCTAACCGCACGTGTCCATAACCCGCTAATCGCCCTCACTTGAATCATCCACCTACGCCTGTCCAAAAAAAAATCCTCAAGTGATGCTCTCCCCCAAGACGACTCACAATATCGCGCTATGACAATACATTTCCCCCCCCCTTATGCAAGGTTAAATGCTAAATCAACGTCCATGAAGCATGTAAAAGTTCCAACATGTCAGGTTTCCATTATAATGTTTTCCATATGATAGACTCATAATTATCTAGTTAAGCATGCATATCCATTAGGTGACCATTCGACATGTCCAACAAAGGGGCTCACTCTACTATTCCTAGTGGTTATATTAGAAAAGAGGAGTAAACCACCCATAAAAACCATCCTAACCCAGATCCGACATCCGATCAACCGCCTGCTACCCCCTGTTCTGGGATTCCGCATCACTGCTTCCTGGGGCGGCTGGGGAGATCCGTTCACAACCTCTGGGCCAGCCTCGTTCGGCGTGGCGGGATGGGGACTCGGTATCAGAAGAGTCCGTCAGGCGTAGGGCGTCAGGTCTCGGTGCCGGGGGTCTGGTGACGCCCGGCTTCCGGGGGCAATCGTAACGCGTGTGGCCCGGCCTGCCACACCGGAAGCAATGATCGTCCCGCCAAGGGCAATTCACCATTGGATGCGCACCATCGCAAATGACACATGGCTTTGGTGGCTCAGGTCCCTCCCTCGTCGCCTGCCCGAGTCTCGGCCCTTTCCTCTGGCGTTTAGTTGCCCTGCCGCTCGGGTATGGGCCCATTGTCGGGCCAGGGTAGGGGTGTGCCTGTCGTGTACGCTCTAGTTCCGCGCGCACGGCCAAGTTGACCGCTCCCTGAAAGGTAGCAACGCCAGTTGGTGGTATCCCACGAGAGTTAAATCCACCCGTGCCGTGCTGGCCGCGGTCGACACTCTCGAGCTCCTGGGTCAGTATACCCACGCGCTCCGCAAGGTTTAGCAGCTGCCCAGCCACGTCGCGCAGCTGGTTGCGTAGTAAGCGGTTCGCCTCTGCCGCAAGGTCCATGTCCGGCAGCAGTTACCTACCCAAAACCGAGCTTCTATCTGTCACACCAAGGAAACACATCAGTCCCAATATATCTAGGAAAACCGAGCGGAGATAAATCACACTAGTTTTCCCTTCCCCCGTTCACTCACGTCCTAACCCTTAAACCCTGCATATATCGTTTATTCGCAGTTATGTGTGATGTCTCGGTGGATGTTGGGCCGTCACTGTTGTGATTAAAGCGAATGTCTCTGATACCATCTTAGTCTGTCACGCCCCGGGGGTTTGTTTTAGCGGAAACGATGCACAATGGAAGCTTTAGCAGCGTACAATTTTTTTTTTTTTTTGAATAAAACCCTACTTCCCCGGCGCGTGCCCAGACCCGCCGCATATACAGATTCACTCAAAACCGGCAGAGTCTCCTCTGTATATGCACGGCGTCGCGGCTATAACCTCATACAAATACAAGTAATCACTTTCCATTTAATCACAACAGATGCCCGTGGCCAATCAAGTTGAAAGGATAAACACATAGTTTTGAAATCATGCCCATACGGCCTCAGGTTTCGAAATTAGATTAGAAAACGGCATAAATCCACAAGGTTTGGAAAACGGGTCCACACGACCCTAGATTTTCTTGAAAACGGTTTTCGAAATCCTTTTTCTCCTATCTTCTAGTTGGTTTGGTTAGAAAATGGCCGAACGAGAACAATAAAGAATGCAGCAGTGCATATCTAGAACCAAAAAGGAAATCAACATCCACGCGACCCCACAAGGGTATCGAGAACCACACAGTAACCTACAACAGTAAATGCAATGCAAGGGAAGTAAAGATAACAACAGACTAGGGCTCCTACGCCCCAAATTGCTCCCACCTCGGCCTCTCCGTCGCCTACCTCTCACCCCCCGGAAGTACCTGTCACAGAGGGGATAGTCAGTGACACTATCATGATAAAGCACTAAAGCAGTAAAATGATACCAAGCCTCAAAGTAAGACTAGCTGGAACAACCGCTCTACTCGTAACGGTAACTCGCAACCACCTGTACCACCTGTAACACCTGTAACACCAGCAACCCCGGTAACACCTGTAACACCTGACCGCGTCGGGTATCTATCCCGGCGGTCGAACACCTGACCTCATCGGGATCCAATCCCGACAGGTCTCACCGCTCACACCTTTGTGCCTCAAACCCCACACCTACGGGGGCCCCCACTACGTCACCTCGTGGGTAAACACGGGTCAGAGACCGCCTTTCCGGAAAAGAGCACCCTTTGCGGTGGCCAAACCGCGGATGCGCGTGTCGCACTCGAGCATAGTAACAAAACACGGGGTAATATAGTAAATCATGGAAGCCATCAGTGTTAGTACAGGTTAGCATATAATTAAAATCCTTCCCGGAACACTAATGTTACTAAGCCTTGGAAGAAAAACCCACTTGTTGTCGCGCTCCTGACCGATGTTAGGTTCTCTCGCGTCTCGGGTGCCCGCCCGGACCTACACGAATCTGTCATATAGGAGTCAGAAATTTAAGACATTGTCAGATTAACGACTAGAACGCCCGGCGCCCCCTCACCTTGCGCACAAAACGCACACGTATGCGTCTGGCCCCACACGGTTGGGCGGCGTACTAACTGCGCGCGGCGCCGTCCGCATGCGGTGACGCCCGCATGCGGCGTTGTCCGCATGCGGTCCCGCATGCGGTAGCGCCCGCAAGCAGCGGCGCCCGCATGCGGCAGCCCGCATGCGGTGCTGCCCGCACCCGCATGCGGAGGAGCCCGCAAGCGGCAGCCCGCATGCGGTGCCGCCCGCACCCGCATGCGGAGGCGCCCGCAAGCGGCGGCGCCCGCATGCGGCAGCCCGCATGCGGTGCCGCCCGCACCCGCATGCGGGGGCGTCCGCAAGCGGCGGCGCCCGCATGCGGCAGCCCGCATGCGGCAGCCCGCATGCGGTGCCGCCCGCACCCACATGTGGGGGCGCCCGCAAGCGGCGGCGCCCGCATGCGGCAGCCCGCATGCGGTGCCGCCCGCATGCGGAGGCGCCCGCTAGCGGCGGCGCCCGCATGCGGCAGCCCGCATGCGGTGCCGCCCGCATGCGGAGGCGCCCGCTAGCGGCGGCGCCCGCATGCGGCAGCCCGCATGCGGTGCCGCCCGCACCCGCATGCGGGGGCGCCCGCAAGCGGCGGCGCCCGCGTGCGGCAGCCCGCATGCGGTGCCGCCCGCACCCGCATGCGGGGGCGCCCGCAAGCGGCGGCGCCCGCATGCGCGGCTCCGGTAATGGTGGCGACTCCCCTCCCTTTTTCCTAAGAGAACCAAGAAACGACCAAATCAAGAATCCTAAGCCATGCTTACCTGGGTTTCGTTGGCTAGGGTTGATCTAGGGGATGATCGTCCTGTTCTTGGGTGAAGGGTATGCCGGCGATCCTCCTTCTCCTCACCCGCTCCGCCTTGCTTCTCCTCTCGATCGATTGGGGAAGGGTACGCTCGGTTGGGAAACTGAAAGTTTGGGGAAATTGGGTTGCGTACGACTAAAAGGTGAGGGGGGGGTTAAGGGGAGTTGCCGGTAGTTGGGGAAAGTGGTGGGAAGTTGGGGCGGTTAGTGGAGGGTTGTGGGGAAGTGGTGGGGAGTTGGGGCGGTTAGTGGAGGGTTGTGGGGAAGTGGTGGGAAGTTGGGGGCGGTTCGTGGGGAGTTGTACGACGGGGAAAAAAAAATGCGGGATTGATTAAAACGGGTGCGAACCGGGGTCCGGCCCGCCTCAAAAACCGTGCTGGTTGCCTGAATCGTTAGCCAACTTCCGGAATTTATTCTGGAAGCACCCGACGTCGGAATTCAAAACCGATTGCACCGCCATTCTCCGTTTCGCGAGCTTTATTAACTAAAAATACCCGCGAGTCCCGACGGTCTGACCGGGAACAAGAAATTATGGATCCCCCTCCGAGTCTAATTGGAAATAAATAAAACCAAAGGTGGACCCAAGTAATTATTTTAAACCAGCGGTTACTACACACACGACTCAACCTTTTCCATACGCTCCGAGTAGATCTTCGCCGCTCGCTCCACAGCGCACCTCGAATCCACGAAGGCGTCCAACGCCGAATCCACGGCGTGTCACGTCGAATCCACGACGCCAGACCGAATCCACGGTCTCACCCAAGTAGCACGTCTCGAATCCACGAGCGCACCTCGTCTCGAATCCACGAAACGGTAACACCTTGAGTCCACAAGGCCACGCGAATCCACGCGCCGATTTCTTGGGAAAATCGTTGTTTTGTTGGTGATGATATTTTGAATACTTAGATCATCATAGATAGACAAGGAAGCACCCTCTAAGTATTCATCGATTTGATTCTTTCGAAAATATAGATTTTGAAAACCCTAGAATCAAACCGATCAATAGAGAAAGAAAACCTAAAATAAAGAGGTGTTTACCTTTTCTTCTCTATGTGGATTCTTACCTTTGATCCCCCTTGGGATAACCCTAAAAGATGATATTAGGGTCTATTTATAGGCTAGAAACCTTTTGGAAAGAGATAAGAATCAAAAACTGCCTTAACAGAAATTTTCCCGCACGACGATCCGGATCGGATTTACGGCGATCCTGATCGTCGTCTTTTTTCAGCAATTCCTGAAAAAACAAGGTTCGGGATCCGGATCGGAATTCTGATCCGGATCGGAATTCTGATCCGGATCGGAATTCTGATCCTGATCGGAATTCTGATCCTGATCGGGTTCAGGATCAGAAATTCTGATCCGGACTCTGAACATCCAATTTGTCCAGTTTTTGATTCTTTGGGCATAGAAAATATTCCAAAGTGTTTCTAAGCTATAAGAATGTATTCAAAATATCAAAGATTATTTAATTTAACGTACCTGAACATTTGAATCCATTCTTTTGAGATTGATGTAAATGATTTGTCAAGTCTTCATCTTCAATCTTCAACATCACGAAATACGCCAATACAAAAATCCTTAACAATCTCCCCCTTTGGCGGTTTCGTGACAAAACACATAATCCACAAAAAAAATAACAAAAAGACGATTTTTGTTGCTATCACCATACAACAAAAAATACGCATGAACGATCCAAATAAATGTAAATACAAGAGATAACCTCCTAATACAAACTCTAGACTTAGACGCAACTAGGAGTGTTCAAATCTTGTACTCTCTGCAAAAGAAACAATTCTTGACAACAAGAAATCATTAATACCTCAAGAATTTAATCGTTAAGCAACCAGAGAGTTATACATTTAATATGACATTAGGTATCAGATATGCATAAAAGTAGACAATCAAAATATCACATATCTTTATCCATCATCAGGGTTAGTTCCAACCATAATGTCAAAGAAGTTCAAATGTTCATACCTTTTGCATGACCTGTCACAAAACTTGTTAGAAGTTACAACGCAAAATAGTCAGTAGAATAGTTAGTGTTAAACTTCAAGTTTCAAGTTATCCGGTCATGTTCGTTCTTTTCCTTCTCCCCTTTTTCCAAACGATCTATTGGCTCGTTCTTTTCTCCTTTCTCTCCCCCTTTTTGTCACAAAAACCAGTCAAAATTATAAGAGAGAAAAAAAATAGACAAACGAAAAACCTTTTGTCAGAAAAACAACTAAAGTCAATTTCATCAAAAATCAATCTGAAACGGTATCGTTGTCATCGAAGTTGCTGCATCCGAGTTTTGCAAAAATCTTCTTGTCCAACTTCATCAGTGCATTGTACTTCTTCGTCAAGACCACTTGTGTTGTACTAATCCGTTGCAGGTCAAGAGAAATCTGATCTTGTTCAATTGAAATTCGCTCCTGCTCAGATGATAGTCTTTGTTGTTCCCGAAAAGCTTCAACATTCACATGTCTCTCACCGATACAATCTCAGCAAGTGGCTCCTCATTTTTTTCCATCTCCCCCTATGTTGAGCATCTCTTTTTATCATCTCTGTTCTCCATGTTCTCCCCCTGTCTTGAGCATCTATGTTCTCCCCCTTTGAGATTCAATCAGTCTTTTCTGTTCTCCTTAATTTATTGGTCATCCTCGTGCTAACCAACGCGGTGATGAACATGATTGTCCACTCAAGAGCCTTTGTTATAGAGTATTTGAAAAATAGCACCTGTGAGCAAAAACTCAAAGAACATGAAAAATTGTTTAAATTTCAAATTTTTGAAAAATCTTGCCCAAACAATCCTTAACATGTGTAGAGGCTAGGAATCAAGATCATTTTTTCAAAAAGGAATTTTAAAAATAGATCAATCCCATGTTTTTAGAAAATTCAAAAAAAAACATGTAAGCATTTCTGCATATCAACTTTATACAAAAATATCATTTCACATAGAAAGAAATAGATTATGATAAATCTATCAAAATATCCCAAATTGTGAAACGAAAATTTAAAAGAATTATAACCTCTAAAGTTGATCAATTTTCAAACATCCTTCACGATCTAATGAGTATAGAGTTTATCTAATTCTCAATTGAGCAAAGAAAATGAAGCACCAAGATCGATAGATGTTTGAAATCCCAAATAAGTCAAATAATATATTTAGTCAATATATTTGGGAAGTGACTCTTTGAGCATCTTTTAGAAATCCCACCTTATACCAACCTTGGAATTTGACATAGTCAAGTATTCCAAAAAGCATTTTATTTGATTAAACAAGATCACCATGCTTGGTTAACATGTGGTAGCTGCACACAGTACTCGGACAACCGAGGTGGTAGCTCTTTCCTCCATGTGGTGGTAGTTTTCACACTCCTATTAAGGATGTAACTCTTTCCACATCTTTTGAGCATGAAAAACATAATAAACTCCCCCTCAATTGGCTATCAATTATGAAAGATATTCAGTATTCAACCAAAAATTGATCCTGTGTTCATACTTATTTCAATCATCAAATAAGATAAAATAAATACCAGAAGATCATTGAGAGAGGTAATGACTTTGATCAATTCGAGATGAAATAATTGAAATAAATGATCATTGCATCAAATGAGTTATAATGATATTCAAATCATAATAAACTTCTCTAAACATGCAAGGATGCAAATAAAGTCAGTATAGCAAATGCTCAATTAATGCTCTATATTACAAAAAGAACACAAAACACAAACAAAAACCTTTCTAAGCAGTGGTTCAAAAAGTTATGTAATTGAAAGCATGCCAAGTGCTTTTCGCAAATAAAATATTTTTGATCCAAGGTTTTATCAAAAAAATCAACTAATTGATCTTCAGTTGGAACATAAGAAATTTGTAAAAACTTGATTCAACTAGCTCTCTAGGAAAATTCAATGTGTTTTGTTCTAAACTGCAACACAGGGTTTTTAGAAAAGTTAATGGCACTTGTGTTGTCACACAAAATAGTTACCGAGGTCGTAGGGATGCGAAAATCACTCAATACACTTTTCTTTGATTTCCTCAATGACTTCGGCTTAGGGGGTGTCCTACCATCTGTCTTAACACTTAGAAGATTTTTCTTCGTTTCCCGAGTCGTGTTCTTGATGGTAGTAGTTGCAAGTATTGCTTGATTTGCTCGTTCTGCTCCATACTTGCAATTTGGTCTTATGTGCCCTAAAAAAAATACAACAATGACATACCTTGGTAAAAGTTGAACCCGAAGAAGATGAGGTAGGTTTGTCAACGTTGGCTACGATGATTTCCGTCGGAGAAGGAGCAACCGACTGGGGCACAAAACTTGTCTTGCTCGAACTTGGTTCCTCACAAGTTCGGCCATATCCGAGGGCTAAATGATTAGTTTGACCAAGACCAAGAAGGCGATCCAACTTACTTTGTCCTGAAGAAAATCTATACAAATCCTCTTTAAGTTGGAAAAAAGGTCTTCGTCATCTCAAAATCTCCTTGTCGTGCCTCGGAATAGAGCTTTGAGAAGAGATTAGCTTTATCCACCGATTTTTCAAGTTCCTTCTCAAAATGCTCATTCATCTCTTGAAGGAAAATATTTTTCTCAACCAAGTTGTCCCTTTCCACTTCAAGAGCCCTTGAGAGAGAAGTTGCTCTATTAGGTTGTTCCTCGAATTTCAACAACCTTCTCCTCAAGTTTTTATTTTGCTTCGCCAATTTCTTTGAGTTCCGTAGAAGTAGTTGGTAGGCGTGAGCAAAGTCTTCACCTTCGGAATCGCTTGGTTCATCATCCGTTGCCGTTTGATCATCCTAGGAAGAAATAGACAACGAACCAGATGCAATCGATGAAATACACGAAGGGTGAAGTCGTGGATGCGAAGAATGTGATGGCATTTGTATCCTCATCACTAGAAGATGACTTGTCCGTAGAAGAAGAGTCATCTCACGTGATGGCTTGCGTAGCCTTCTTCTTTGGTGGATTCTTGCTGGGACATTCCGTTGCAGTGTGGCCAAAGCCTTTGCATTTGAAACACTGGATCTGTCCTTCGGCGTTCTTCTTCTCCATTGAGAAACCTTCTTGCTTTCTTGATTTTGACGTAGAAGCACCTTTGCCTTTCTTGAACTTCGAGAATGATGAAGATTTGCTTGAGTTTCCTCTTCCGAAGTTTCGGCGAAATTTCTCTTCAAGAAAGCGAGTTGTTTCTCAAAGTCCTCCATAGATAGATCATCGTCAGAGTCCGAGGAGGATGAATCCGCGTCTTCATGTTCTGTTGATTTCAATGCCATACCTGAAGACTTGGAAGAAGAAGAGAGCTTTCCAGCAGAAGAGTTAGTAGGAAAAGTAATTTCATAAGTTTGAAGTGTACCAACTAATTCTTCTACCTTGATCTCGTCCGGGTGTTTTATTGTTTCGAACCCGTTCGTCGATGGAAATCAAAAACGCTCTTATGCGTACTTTCTAGTAGGCATAATTTGTTCCATCGAAGAACGGTGGTCTATTGATGTTGCCACCATCGACCAATGTTTACAACCCTATTCCCGCTCTGATACCAATTGTTGGGTTATACTAATATAATGGATCTAAATAGGGGAAAAACCACCTAGAGGGGGGGTGAATAGGTGTAAACAATAAACACACCAAAATCGTTGCGTAAAAATAACCCAATGCGGAAAATAAATAACACGCAAGATTTTACGTGGAAAACTCCAATCCAGGAGTAAAAAACCACGGGACCGATCACACGGTGAAATCTACTAAGATTAAAACACGTACAAGGTGATATAACGCACACACACGACTCAACCTTTTCCATACGCTCCGAGTAGATCTTCGCCGCTCGCTCCACAACGCACCTCGAATCCACGAAGGCGTCCAACGCCGAATCCACGGCGTGTCACGTCGAATCCACGACGCCAGACCGAATCCACGGTCTCACCAAGTAGCACGTCTCGAATCCACGAGCGCACCTCGTCTCGAATCCACGAAACGGTAACACCTTGAGTCCACAAGGCCACGCGAATCCACGCGCCGATTTCTTGGGAAAATCGTTGTTTTGTTGGTGATGATATTTTGAATACTTAGATCATCATAGATAGACAAGGAAGCACCCTCTAAGTATTCATCGATTTGATTCTTTCGAAAATATAGATTTTGAAAACCCTAGAATCAAACCGATCAATAGAGAAAGAAAACCTAAAATAAAGAGGTGTTTACCTTTTCTTCTCTATGTGGATTCTTACCTTTGATCCCCCTTGGGATAACCCTAAAAGATGATATTAGGGTCTATTTATAGGCTAGAAACCTTTTGGAAAGAGATAAGAATCAAAAACTGCCTTAACAGAAATTTTCCCGCACGACGATCCGGATCGGATTTACGGCGATCCTGATCGTCGTCTTTTTTCAGCAATTCCTGAAAAAACAAGGTTCGGGATCCGGATCGGAATTCTGATCCGGATCGGAATTCTGATCCGGATCGGAATTCTGATCCTGATCGGAATTCTGATCCTGATCGGGTTCAGGATCAGAAATTCTGATCCGGACTCTGAACATCCAATTTGTCCAGTTTTTGATTCTTTGGGCATAGAAAATATTCCAAAGTGTTTCTAAGCTATAAGAATGTATTCAAAATATCAAAGATTATTTAATTTAACGTACCTGAACATTTGAATCCATTCTTTTGAGATTGATGTAAATGATTTGTCAAGTCTTCATCTTCAATCTTCAACATCACGAAATACGCCAATACAAAAATCCTTAACATCGCAGTATGCTTCTTGGGGCCTTCTTTCCTGAGAGTGTTCGTCAGAGTTTGGAGGAGCAGCTGAGGAGTCTCCGCCAGGGGGATAGGCCCGTACACATGTACATAGCCGATTTCAATCGGCTGTTAGCTTGTATGCCCCACGTGGCCAGAGATGAGACCCACCGGATCTACATGTTTGAGAGAGGGTTGCGTCGGGACATCTATCAGTTCGTCTGCTCCTGCAGATTACAGACTTTGGAGGCCTCGATGGAGCAGGCACTTTATGTGGAGAGTGGAGAGGCAGTGATGGCAGAGGTGGCTCCAGCCCCGTAGTGACTCCTGGGACGAAGCGCCCAGCATCGATGGAGGAGGGGCAGTCGAGTAGGCAGGGACCCCCGAGACCTCCACGATTCCACTCGCAGGGTCGAGGGTATTAGGGGCGGCAGAGATCAGGGGCATCTCGTCAGTCTCAGCAGCAGCAGCGCCGACCACCTCGACAGCAGCAGCCTTCGTAGCAGCAGCAGACTTCTCGGCAGTCGCGCCCTGACCGATGTGTTATTTGTGGAGGACCGCACCCACCGACCCTGTGCCCGTAGAGGCAGGGCCGATGTTTCCGCTGTGGGCAGACCGGTCACTTTGCGAGCTCATGCCCCAGAGCCGGTCATCCAGCTCCTTCCTCAGCTTCAGCACCATCTGTTCCTCACCATCCAGCGGGACCTTCTGCGGCCTACAGCAGGCCGATTTTGCTTCATCATCTTCGCGACAGCCAGAGCGACGTCCCCCGGCGCCGAGCGGTCGAGTCTATGCCGCTCAGGTTGAGGATGCTACAGCAGCAGAGCAGGTCGTCGCAGGTATTATTCTGATTTCTGCAATTCGTACTCGTGCTCTTTTTGATACCGGTGCATCACATTCATTTATCAGTAGAGCATTTGCATCCCTACATGGTATAGAGGTAGTTTCTTTATCGCATGCATTAGAGGTTCAGATACCAGATCATGTCTTGCATGTCGAGGAGTATTGTAGGGATTGCCCTGTACAGTTGGGATCCTAGATTTTGCCGGCAGACTTGCTTGTCTTGCGGCAGCTCCAGGATTTCGATGTTGTACTTGGTATGGATTGGTTATCTAGATACTATGCTACCATAGACTGCAGTGAGAGGACAGTGACCCTCCGTGAGCCGGGACAGGAGGAGTTTGTTTACCGAGGCTGTCAGAGTTCCTTTTTTGCGGTGACGATTTCTTCAGCGAGGGCTAGGAGGATGATGAGTAGAGGCTGCACCGCCTTCTTGGCGACGGTTGTGGTGCTGCCTACGGCGGCACTGGGACTCGAGGATATCCCTGTTGTCCGCGAGTTCCCAGATGTGTTTTCCCCTGAGTTGACGACTATGCCGCCGGAGAGGGAGATAGAGTTTGTGATTGATGTGGTACCTGGAACCGCACCAATCTCAAAGGCACCTTATAGGATGGCGCCTGCTGAGTTGAGGGAGTTGAAGGCCCAGCTTCAGGATCTGATGGATAGAGGCTTTGTTAGGCCTAGTGTTTCTCCGTGGGGAGCGCCAGTTTTATTTGTGAAGAAGAAGGATGGGTCACTTCGTTTGTGTGTGGATTACCGGGAGCTGAATAAAGTGACCATCCGGAACAAGTATCCCCTACCACGGATAGATGATTTATTTGATCAGTTGCAGGGAGCCTCCATGTTTTCGAAGATTGATCTTCAGTCAGGTTACCACCAGTTGAGGGTGAGGGCCGAGGACATCCCCAAGACGGCTTTTACATCCCGGTATGGGCATTATGAGTTTACGGTTATGCCGTTTGGTTTGACTAATGCCCCAGCTGCATTCATGGACTTGATGAACCGGGTGTTCCAGCCGTACTTGGACCTGTTTGTAGTAGTATTCATTGATGACATCTTGATCTACTCCCGGAGCGATGTGGAGCACGAGGAGCACTTGAGGATAGTGCTGCAGCTTTTACGTGAGAAGAAGCTGTATGCCAAGCTTAAAAAGTGCGAGTTCTGGCTTCGGGAGGTTGCATTCTTGGGCCACATAGTATCAGCCGCTGGAGTGGCAGTCGACCCGACGAAGATTGATACAGTTCGGGATTGGCCGAGACCGACGACGGTTACAGAGGTTCGGAGCTTTCTGGGCTTGGCAGGCTACTACCGTCGGTTCGTAGAGGGCTTTGCGAAGCTCTCTACTCCCCTGACCAGTTTGACTAGGAAGGGGACGAGGTTTATTTGGACTGAGCAGTGTCAGCAGAGTTTTGAGGAGCTGAAGAGGAGATTGATCTCAGCGCCAGTTCTTGCACTGCCGGTGATGGGAGATGGCTTCGTGATTTATAGTGACGCCTCGCACAGCGGTTTGGGATGTGTCTTGATGCAGCATGGTAGGGTAATTGCTTATGCTTCACGGCAATTAAAGGATTATGAGAAGAATTACCCTACTCATGATTTGGAGTTGGCAGCTGTGGTGTTTGCTTTGAAGCTGTGGCGGCATTACCTCTACGGTGAGCATTGTGAGATCTTACACGGATCATAAGAGCTTAAAGTATCTGTTTACACAAAAAGCTGAACCTGAGGCAACGCCGGTGGTTGGAGTTACTAAAGGATTACGATGTGAGTATCCTTTATCATCCCGGCAAGGCCAATGTTGTAGCAGATGCTTTGAGTCGGAGGTCAGTGCAGAGCTTGAGCATGTTGATCACACAGCAGGCGCCGCTGATTGAGCAGATGAGGCGACTTCAGATTGAGGTGTATCCCCTGGGGTCTCTGCTAGACTGATGTCTATGGTCTTGCAGCCCACTCTGTTGGACAGGATCAGGGAGACGCAGAGTGAGGACCCCCACTTGGAGAGGATCAGATCACAGATTCAGGTAGACCAGATAGGGGATTTTACAGTGGATAGCTCGGGAGTACTGCGGTACAGGGACCGAGTTTGTGTGCCTTCGGATCTAGAGATCAGAGACCAAATTTTGAGGAAGGCCCATTATACACCTTATACCATTCATCCTGGTGGTACTAAGATGTATAAGGACCTCAAGGCACATTTTTGGTGGTCCGGAATGAAGCGGGACATTGGAAGGTTTGTGGCTCACTGTTTAACTTGCCAGCAAGTGAAAGGAGAGCACCGGGTTCCTGCTGGCAAGTTACAGAGTCTTCCAATTCCCGAGTGGAAGTAGGACCACATCACCATGGACTTTGTTACAGGGCTGCCGAGAGCGCAGAGTGGAGCCGACGCGGTCTGGGTTATTGTGGATAGACTCACCAAGTCTGCACATTTCTTGCCTGTTCAGATGGCTTGGTCATTGGAGCGTCTGGCACAGCTGTATTTGGACGAGATAGTGAGGCTACGCGGGGTACCAGCGTCGATTGTTCAGATCGGGACCCGAGGTTTGTGTCACGATTTGGGGAGTTTACAGTCAGCCTTGGGGACCCAGCTCAGATTCAGCACTGCTTTCCACCCACAGACTGATGGCCAGTCCGAGCGCACCATTCAGACCCTCGAGGATATATTGAGAGCGTGCGTTATGGATTTTGGAGGAGGGTGGTACCGACACTTACCATTGGTTGAGTTTGCGTACAACAACAGCTATCAGGCGAGCATTCAGATGGCTCCGTTTGAGGCGTTGTATGGACGCAAGTGTCGGTCGCCCCTGTATTGGAGTGACGTGGGTGAGAGGAGGACTTTGGGATCAGATTTACTGATAGAGGCGGAGGAAAAAGTCAGAGTTGTTCGCCGACACCTTGAGACAGCCCAGAGTCGTCAGAGGAGCTACGCAGATACTCGGCGGCGAGACCTAGAGTTCCAGATTGGTGACCATGTATTCTTGAAGGTCTCGCCTTCAAAGGGGGTCCGGAGATTTGGAGTGCGTGGGAAGCTTAGTCCCCGCTTTGTTGGACCCTTTGAGGTACTTGAGAGGGTAGGCCCTGTGGCTTATAGAGTTGCTCTTCCTCCTCGTTTGGCCGGTGTACACGATAGTTTTCACGTCTCAGCTCAGCTCTGAGGAGATATGTGTTTGATCCGTCGCACGTGATTGACTTCGCTTCTTTGGAGATTGGCGAGGACCTGGTTTATGAGGAGCGCCCGTTGCGGATTCTTGCTCGTGAGGTGAGGGAATTGCGCAACCGGACTATTCCGTATGTGAAGATCTTATGGAGCCATCACGAGGAGCGAGAGGCTACTTGGGAGCTGGAGACAGAGATGAGAGCTGCCTACCCTTTTCTGTTCGAGACTACTGGTTGAGGTACGCTTGTTTTACTTTACTTTGTTTCGAGGACGAAACTTCCTTTTAGTGGGGGAGGATGTAGTGGCCCTGGTTCCCATGCAGCGTTCTTCCGATGAATCCACTGTAGAACACCTAGTATTGGTGTATCTGGCCCATGGTGCATCAATAGGATGCCACAGATGGACCCTGTGTTTATCACTTGCTGTGTTGGCCTTCGGCTAGGTTTGCCGAAATTTCTGAAAAGAATTTGGCCAAACAGAGGTCGGAAATGGATTCAGCATGGAAAAACGCTTGAAAACGGCTATTTGCTTGTTTGATTCTGAGTCCGGATGCCCAAAACGGACTCCCGGAAGTTTTCAGTGGTTTTTGGTGCATGGGAGGGGCGTAGACCGCCGGCATGCCATGTGGCGGCCTGTCATTGGCCGGTTTACGATGCGCGGTCCACAGAGCAGTGCGGCGGGGTGCACAGACCCGGCGCAGGGACACGTGGCACCGCCTGATTGGCGGGCTCAGGGCGCGCGGTCTATCGGGTGTGCGCGGCGGTGCATGGACCAAGGCGGGGGACACATGGCAGCCTCCGGTTGGTCGGTGCACGCGGCACGGTCCACGGAATTTCAAGTGAGATGCGTGGACCGGGTGCATGGGGCACATGTCACCCTCTGATTCGCGGGCGCAGCAGGCGCGGTGCACGGGAGGCGCGGCAGGTACCTCGGGCTGCGTGCGCGCGTGGGAGCCATGTCGCGCGACCGGCGCATGCGGCGACCGGTCGGCGGGTCAGCCGGGAGGACACGTGGCGCCTGCTCATTGGCGGGCGCCAACTGCCTTACTGTGCGGTGTGTGGACACGTGGCAGGCATCGAGTGGCCCGCGCCGCTGTTTCCTGTTCGGCGGGACACGTGGCACCCATCGGCTGGCCCTGCATCGGTGTTTCCTGTTCGGCGGGACATGTGGCGGCATCTGCGTTTTCGGGCGTGAACAGTGTTGGGCCGGCCCAACACTGTAGCCGCCCGAAAACTTTCGGGCACCCGAAAGTTGGGCCCGAATTTGGTGGACTTGTCTTTTTGGGCTGATTTCGGGTAAGGCCTATAAATAGACCTCCTTAGCTTCCTTTTTGAAGCTTTTTTCGAAGCTTTTAGCTCCTGAGCCCTTAACCAAAGTTCTTTATCTATCTCTTGTGCATCTTTTGGTGGAAGCTCAGAATTTTTGGAGGCCGTGACGACGGCGACTTCTGCATCGGGGTGCGGAGCGACGATTTACAGTTGGAGGCCCATTTTCGTCGCAGTTTAGTCTGGGAGGTCTACAGAGCTACCCCGACATTATTTTTGGACAATTTCTATGGCGACAGTTTTGTAAGAGGTAAATCTATAACTTTCGTGTTGGACACTTTTTCTGGAACTAAGCTCTACTTGGGGTTTTGGGTACATTTTTAACCCCCTTTGCGACTGTTGGTTGACTTGGACAGCACCTGCTTGTCGGATTTTTATCTCCTTATACGGACATCGGATTTCGATGTTTCAGGACTCTATCGACATCTACTCTTCGCGAGGATCGCCGTCACATTTTTATTGGAATTTTTGGAGGATGTTTTACAGGTGGAATTTTCGGATTATTGGGACTGTTCATGACAGATTTTGGGAACTTAGAGATTGTGTTTATTAAGTGTAAATTTTGGATTTTGTTTGTACCCAGGACATTGTGAGCACTACTACCGTGTTGCTAGCTTGGTGGATACTGCGTTTTGGTTGTTTCTGGACTTCTTAGCTGTACGACCCCGGACAGTTAGTGCGTTCAGGTGGGTGACTTTGTTTCCAAATTCTATGGACTGCGTACTAATTCTATGATTGTAGGATCATGCATGTTAGAAATGAGACTGATAGCATGTGAAAACTGAATGTTAGTACTCTTGTATATCAGTTGATGAATCGTGTGATTTTATTGCTTCCTATAACATGTTAATTATTGAAATCTTGGAACTTGACCTAGCACCCCTGTCATATGTATCATGTTCAGCCAGACTGTAGAAAACCTCAACTTGGGCTAGGTTTCTTTATTGCTTTAGACATTCCCACATCACTCATTATACTTATTATGTCTGGACTTAGTTTTTCTCGCCCGGGCTGTGGGCTGGGAGGTCGGGTGGTTGTGGGATGCATTTGCACTCGTGTCTGGGGACCGAGTGGAGTTGATAGCAGTCTGTAGATCAGCTTTCTTTGGGAGAGTGATAGTGATGTTAGATCTGGGTTCTTGAGAGCTGTCAGAGTGACAGTGAGTCTCAGTTGTGTGGATTCCTGCCAGTGAGTGAGACAGTGTTTTGTTGGTTATAGCCGATCTTGTTGATCGAGGATTCGGATCATAGCCTGCATGGGCCACATTTGTGCT
>CM054943.1:22479451-22511951 GCA_029168755.2 Tillandsia fasciculata
TTTTTGATTCAACTCAAGATATATGTATAAATCCTAGAATCAAACTAATCAATATAGATGAAGAACCATTAAATAGATCTAATGATTTCCGTTCTTCTCTATATGTGGATTAAGGCCGTATAAAATGATATTTGAAAATGACGGCTCTTTTTCCGATGCCCTAGAAATGAAATAGAAGGGCTATTTATAGGTTAGAAACCCTAGGAAGAATATTCGGATCAAAAACAAACTTTTCTGGAAAGTTTTACCGACGGCGATCCGGATTGATAAGCCACGATCCGGATTGCAGAAGCACAGAATGCAGTTTCCAGAAAATCGCCTGTTCGGGATCCGGATCATAATCCACGATCCGGATCGTTCATACATTTTCACAAAACACCCCATTCGGGATCCGGACTGCCAAGCTGCGATCCGGATTGAAGCAGTGTATGAACAAACACCTTTCGGGATCCGGATTGAAAGCCACGATCCGGATCCTGAACATGTCCCATGTCCAGTTTTTGATGAATATGCAATTAAAACCTCTTCCAGGTGTTTCTACACTATAAGAAGTATTCGGATCATCAAAATTATTTAGTTAAACGTACCTGATCCTTTTGAATTCTTCTTTCTTGAGATTGAGGTATATGATCCAAAGTTTCTTCATCTTCAATCTTCAAGACTTAAACATTCACGAAATACGCCAACTCAAATTCCGTAACAATCTCCCCCTTTGGCGGTTTCGTGACAAAACACAAATCCACAAAGAAAATTCAAAAAGATATTTTTGTTGCTATCACCATACAACAAAAATTTACAAAAGAGTTCCAGAAATTAAAAACATGAGATAAACTCCTAAGACAGACTCTAGACTTAGACATCTGTAATCTCTGCACACAGAAAACATTCTTGACAAACAAATCGTTAGATACCTCAAGAATTGGAACATACAAAACCAAGTACAGAGATAGAGTTTGATCTCATCATGACATTTAAAAGAATCAGATATGTGAAAGAAACATAGTTAAAACCAACATATCTTCTAAGCAGTTGAAAACCAAATGTCAAAGTATGTTAGTCCAACATCAACTTGTTAGTCATATTACATGCCCAAATAGTTAGTCAAATAGTTAGTATAGAAGCATGTCACAATCACAAAAGAAAACCAAAGTTGAGTTGAGATTCATACTTACCTTGATATCATCGATATTCACAATCATTGTTCAAGTCATCATTGTTCATTGTTTCTCTAACTCTCTCCCCCTTTTTGTCACAAAAAAAAGCCAAAACGTAGCATGAGCTACAATATGTAAGGAGAGTAAACAAAAAGTTCATAAGTTCTAAAGATGCACAAACTAAACTAAAACTAAACAAATCAAAAATGACTAAAATCCTGCACAAAGGAAGAAGAAAAGAGTCAAAAACGTCAGTCGTCAGAATCTGAATGTCAGAAGCTCGTGCAACCCATGTTAGAACGTATCTTTTGCATCCGCTTGTCCATTGAATTTATCTTCTTCGTGATGGTAATGTGAGTGTGTCGTTAGTTCAAGTTCATTGGCAATCCTTTTGTTCTTCAAAATTTGTTCCTGTTGATGGATAGTCGCTTCTGCATTTGAAGATCGAAGTTAGTGATGCTTCATCATCTTTTCAGTTTCTTTGAGAGTGGTGAGGCGAGGTGCCGTCCAAAGGCTTCTCCATTTACATGAGGTACTTGTGAAGTGACTTCACAATTGTTGATTCATCTATCATCCCACAACTGTGCTGATATGATGTGAGCTTACATCAATTCCAAATTTTGTAAGATCCTCATGATGATGAGGAAACGGAAGTCGCTCAAGGGGATGAGGATGCACAATACCTTGACATTCTATTCCAAATTATATAGGGAATATTCATGTTAATCCAATGCCTCAGAGGGATTCCCTATGAGATATAGGAATAGCAGTCGCTCCCATCTCACAACCTTGGTTTGCATGTTAGGCAAAATGTTGTAGCACGTGATGAAGTTTAGAAATCGGTACTCCAGTCGTAGATACTTTGATCTTACACCCTTACCATAGCTGATTGGTTCCTTCCAGACAAATCTTGTCGATCACAGTTTGCCACAATTCTTTTGTCAAACTTTTTCCTTTCAAAAAGTTAATCCCCGATGTGCTCGATTCCATTCCAAGAACCTCACCAATTAACTGCGGTGTGATCTTAAGCTTCATTCCTTGGACATTTGTATAAAAATACATAGACCCATTTTCAGTCTCCTGAAGATGTCTCGCATTCGTGTAGAAAGTTCTCACACGATACAAACAATATCCGAGAAGTTCAGGAAACGGCAGACTTGAAGAAGAGAGCTTGTTCAATCAATCTTCCAAATTCTGGTGAATGATTGCGAAGGGCTTCAATGTTGACATGACGTTCTCCGATGCATTCACGTCGTTCAAAAGCTCGAAGACGGTCAGAATTAACGACTACCTCTTCAACACGTGGCGGAGAGTCAGGGGCTATTGGTGTGTCAATGTTAGTGTCTCGTCTTAATCCATAACGTCGAGCAAGTCGTTTCCGTTTGAAGAGATAATTGGAGCAGACATAGGAGCATTCCCAGTGTTCATTGGTGCTTTTCCTTTTCGGTTAGATTTTGAAGGCAATACCTCATCATCATCATCATCAGTCAGCATATCCCAGTGTACTTCATCAGGGTTCTTTTCAAGTTCAGTGTCACTTATAACTTCCACTTCTCCTTTTCGTTGGAGTTTCTTGGCTCGCTTCAATTTGTTGGTTGGTCGAGTGAGTACCATCGTGACCAGTAGCAGAATCAACCAGGAGAATGCCATTGATTCTAGTGCTTTGAGTTTAAGAAAGTGTCCTGTGAAGACCAACTCAAGAACATATGAAAAATCGTCAATTTTGAAAAATTTGAAAAATTGTACCTAGACAATCATAATCATATAGAGAAGCCAAGAATCAAATTAGTTTTCCAAAAAGAATTTTAAAAATAGATCAATCCATGATTTACAAAAATTCCTCTTTTATGCCCTAAAACCGAATTTTTAGAAATCGAAGCCTAAAAACTCGTTAATCAAGTGAAATCCCAGCATAAAAGCAAAACTAATTGACCCAGAGTTCTTATTTCAAAAGAAATTTGATCAAAAACCATTCACAAACGAAAAAAATCCAACTTTTCAACTCACGTTTGATGAAAAAACATAAAAACTGTGAAAAACCGAGTTTTGATCATGAAAACTTACTTGAATCCGAAGAACTTTGAGTTTTGAAGCACCAAGAAGCAAGAAATCTAGAGAGAGAAACTCTAGAAGCTTGAAAACCAGAAATTAGGGTAAAGAAATCTCGAATCTGAAAGTTTCTATATAGAACCCTAGCCGTGATCCGGATCGGCCGAGAATGTGATCCGGATCGGCTACCCGCAGGAAAAATCCTGCGTTCGGGATCCGGATCACTTGCCACGATCCGGATCGGCTACACCTTTTTCTTCAGAAAAATTAAGAAAAATACATAAAATCCAGAAAAAGTATGTAAGCACTTTACCATGTCAACTTTAAACAAATGACATCGTTTCATACAACAAGAAATAGATTATGCAAAATCTATCAAAAATATCCAAAAATGAAACGAAAATTTACGAAAGTTAAAACACTTAAAGTTGAACAACTTCAATTACATCTATCCTGATCCTATGTGTAATGCCTTTATCAAATCATCAATTTCAGTAAAGAAAATGAAGTACCAAGATCAATAGATGTTTGAAATCCCAGATAAGTTAGATAATATATCTAGACAATCTGTTGAAGGAGTGGCTCTTTGAGCATCTTTTATCAAAAATCCCACCTTATACCAACCATGAAATACGACTGAGTCAAGTATTTCAATATGAATTTCATCAACAATTTTCAAACAAAAATTTGCTTTTCATTCATGGAGTATCTTTTTCTTTCATTTTCTCCATGTGGTGGTAGTTTTCACACTCCTCATTGGGATGTAACTCTTTCCACATCTTTTGAGCATTTCACATTTCATTGACTCCCCCTCAATTGGCTATCAATTATTTAATATATAAAGTATTCAACCAAACCATTGATCTCGAATTCATACTCGACTAAGCAATCAAATATGATAATGACTATACCAAGAGATCATTGAGAGAGAAATTGACTTTGATCACTTAAAAGATGGTTTAATTAACGTAAATGATCATTGCAACATTGAAACATTATGACATCAAAAACATAATAAATTTCTAAATGCATAAAAGGATGCAATTAAAGTCAATTATGATTTATGCTCAATTAGTGTGCTATGTACAGAACATAGATAAAGAACAAAACAAAAACAAAACAAAAACAAAACCTAATCTAAGCAAAGGTTTCAAAAGAGTTTATTTCAAGGAAAGCATGCCAATTGCTTTACGCAAGTGAATAAAACGTTTTTGATCCAAAGGTTTTGTTAAGATATCGGCTAATTGATCCTCAGTTGAAATGTATGACAGTTGAAGAATGTTTGATTCAACTAGCTCTCTAAGAAAATGATATCTAAGTTCAATATGTTTTGTTCTAGAGTGCAACACAGGGTTTTTAGAAATGTTAATAGCACTAGTGTTGTCACATAAAATGGTTACCGAAGATGTTGAAATCCGGAAATCGCTCAACACGCTCTTCATCCAAATCAATTGGGTTGAACAACTTCCTGCAGAAATGTACTCCGCTTCGGCAGTCGAGAGTGCTATGCAGTTCTGCTTTTTACTGTGCCATGCAACAAGGCAGTGGCCAAGATAGAAGCATGCACCACTCGTGCTTTTCCGGTCATCCACCGATCCAGCCCAATCGGCATCTGAGTATCCAACAATATCCAAAGTCGTTCCCATAGGATACCAAATTCCGAAATTGATTGTACCTTTGATATACCGGATGATCCGTTTCACCGCTTTCAGGTGAACCTCCTTCGGTGCTGATTGATATCTCGCACAAATCCCAACACTGAAGGATATATCCGGGCGACTAGCCGTGAGATATAGTAGACTTCCAATCATACTGCGGTACAGTTTCTCGTCTACATTCTCACTTTGTGATTCACTTCCAAGTCCCTTATGGCTAGTTCCCATTGGAGTCGGAAAATCCTTAGAATTTTCAAGATCAAACTTTTTGACCAACTCCAGTGCATACTTGGATTGACACAAGTGAATTCCTTCATCGTTTTGTTTAACTTGTAATCCAAGAAAATAATTCAACTCGCCCATCATGGACATCTCAAATTCGCTTTCCATGGTCTCCGCGAATTTAGAAGCATCATTATCTCTCGTTGCTCCAAAAACAATGTCATCAACATAGATTTGAGCAACTATGAAATTGTTTTGATAATGCTTCACAAAGAGAGTCCTGTCAGCTCCCCCTCGAGTGTAGCCCTTTTCCAAAAGGTGCTTTGTCAACCTTTCGTACCATGCTCGCGGTGCTTGTTTCAGACCGTAAAGAGCCTTTTTCAGTCGAAAAACATGGTTAGGTAGTTTATGATCCACAAAACCTTTCGGTTGAGCTACATAAACTTCCTCATTTAAAAATCCATTTAAAAAGGCGCTCTTAACGTCCATTTGAAATAATCTGATTTTAAAATGACAAGCGATCGCAAACAATATACGAATGGACTCGAGTCTAGCTACAGGGGCGAAGGTTTCATCAAAGTCTATACCTTCTACTTGAGAATAGCCTTGAGCAACTAACCTTGCTTTGTTCCTGATGATAGTACCTTCTTCGTTTTTCTTGTTCTTGAAGATCCATTTGGTACCTATCACATTGTGTTGCTTCGGAGGCTTCGTCAGTTCCCAGACTTTGTTTCGCTCGAATTGATGGAGCTCTTCCTGCATTGCTTTAATCCAATAATCATCTTGGAGAGCTTCATCAACATTCCTTGGTTCGATTTGAGATACATAGCATGCAAATCCGCAAACCAATTGTCTCCGTGTTCTAACTCCTTCTTGTGGATCTCCAATTATGTTCGATTCAGGGTGATCCTTGGAGATGCGTAACGTTTGAGGTAGAGGAGTAGGCGGAGGTACACGAGATGATTCCTGCACATCAGATAAGCTTGAAGAACCGTTAGATGCATCAACATTATTATCGAAAGAATTGTTAGAAGAAGATGCATTAGCAGGTGTATCATCATCAAGAGAGATATCGAGGGTAGATTTTTCAGATTCAAAGTGAAAAGCTTCATCTACCTTAACATTTATCGATTCTACGATCGTCTTAGATTCTAAGTTAAAAACTCGATATGCTCTGCTGTTTGTAGAATAACCTAAGAAAATCCCTTCGTCACTTCGAGAGTCAAATTTTCCAAGATTCTCACGATCACGTAAAATAAAACACCGACTCCCAAAAATGCGAAAATATTTGATGTTAGGTTTTCTACAAAACCAAAGTTCATATGGTGTATTCAATGTCCCCGGGCGCAAATACACGCGATTGATAACATAAACAGCAGTGTTCACCGCTTCAGCCCAAAAATAAAAAGGTAAGTTCCGGCTGTGAAGCATAACACGTGCCATTTCCTGTACGACCCTGTTTTTGCGCTCGACTACACCATTTTGTTGAGGTGTGTAAGGTGCGGAGAATTCATGTTTAATGCCATTAGAAGTGCAAAAATCAATGAATTTGGAATTTATGAATTCCCCACCTCTATCACTCCTAACTCGAGTAATCCTTTCATTCTTTTCTATCATAATACGATTGCAGATTTCGAGAAAAGAATCAAAGGTATCAGCTTTTTCTTTTAAGAAAGGCTACCCAAGTATATCTAGAAAAATCATCAACCAACAAGAAAATATACCATTTACCTCCCAGAGATGGTTGACGAGTTGGCCCCATTAAGTCCATATGCAAAAGTTCCAAAGGCCGTTTTGTACCTATGTGGTTCAAATTCTTGTGTGCAGTCCTAGACTGTTTTCCCTTTTGGCAACCGCCACACACAAGGTTTTGTTCAAAAGAAAGTTTCGGAACCCCCTTGACCACATCTTTATTTGAAATTCTAGCAAGTTCCTTAAAGTTTATGTGACCTAGCCTTTCATGCCAAAGTGTTTCATTTTTCAAAGATGCTAGGTTACATTTTTCAGAAATCTTAGAAGGAACTACATAACAATTGTTTTCTGATCTAACCCCCTTTAAAAAGAAAGCATGGTTCATGTCAGTTACAGTGCATTTATCAGATGAAAAATTAACTGAATAACCACTATCACACAGTTGACTTATGCTTATGAGGTTAGTCTTAAGGCCATGAACAAATAATACATTATCTAGAACCGGGCCATCTGGAATAGCTACCGTTCCCTTTCCAACAATTTTGGAAGACCGACCATCTCCGAAAACAACAAGTCCTCCGGAGTTTTTCTCAAATGTTTGAAAACAGTTTTTATCGCCGGTCATATGACGGGAACACCCGCTATCCAGGTACCAAGACGAACTATCATATGCATGCAAGGAAACATTGGTAGCAAGACAGGGAAAGATTTCACCTTTGCGCACCCAAACCTTTTTGGAATGCGTCGGTAATGATCGTGAAGTTGATTTCCTAGGTGAGAGCGTCTTGCTTGAAGAATTGCTGCTCCTTGATGATGTCGTCTTGAGCGGTGTACTACCAAGGCTCTTTTCCGTCAATTTGATTGGAGTTGTTTTCCGAGGAATAGCCCTTTTGGTAGTCATTGCAAGATGTGCTTGAGGTGTGCGTTTGGCTCCAGTCTTGCAATTTCTTCTTATGTGCCCTGAAATGCCACAACGAAAACATACCTTGGTTCTTGTCGATTCCGAAGAAGATGTAGTAGGTTCGTTGTCGTTGCTTGTCGTGAACACCGGTGTCGGAGGAGGAGATACCGACTGAGGCACAAATACTGTACCACTCGAACTTGGAATGTCTCCAGTTTGAGTGTATCCGAGGCCGAACTTATTTCTTTGACCGAGACCAAGAAGTCTGTCCAACTTACTCCTTCCAGAAGAAAATCTCTGTAAGTCATCCTTTAGTTGGCGTATGGTCTCCGTCATTTCCAATTTTTCCTGTCGGGCCTCGCCGTTGAGCTTCAAGAAGTAATTCGCTTTGTTCACCATATCCATATAATTCTTCTCGAAATGCTCATTGGACTCTTGAAGGGAAACATTTGTCTTAATCAGATTGTCCCTTTCCACTTCAAGATCGGTTGAGATAGAGGTTACTCTTTTTACTTCATCTTCAAGATCCTGTAATCTCTCTTTCAACCCCTTGTTTTGCTTAGCCAGTTTCTTTGAATCCCTCAAAAGTTGATGGTAGGCTAAAACAAAATCTTCACCTTCCGAATCATCTGATTCATCGTCCGTTGCAATCTTTTCCACAGTGGAGTTGGACAGTGAGTCGGATGTACTTGCCATTAAGCACATGAAGGATGAAGATGTGGTGGACGCGTGGAAAGCTGTCGCGTTGTCTTCTTCATCACTTGACGATGACTCATTTGACGTGGAGTTGTCATCCCAAGTAACTACTTGCATCGCTTTCTTCTTAGCCGGATTCTTGTTGGGACATTCCGTTGCTATGTGGCCGTAGCCTCGACATTTGAAACACTGAACTTGTCCCTCAGAACTTTTCTTATCCTTTGAGAAGTTCTCTTGGCTTCTTGACTTGTAGCTTGAAGAACCCTTGCCTTTCTTCGACTTTCCGAAGGATGGAGTTTTGCTTGAATTTCCCCTTCGAAAGTTGCGGCGAAACTTCCTTGTCAAGAGAGCGAGCTGCTTCTCAAAGTCCTCCATAGAAATGTTCTCGTCGTCGTCCGAGGAGGATGAATCCGCGTCTTCTTCTTTAGTTGATTTCAATGCGTAACCTGAAGACTTAGAAGAGGATGCCTTTCCAGAAGAATAGTTAGTAGGAAAAGTCATTTCATAAGTTTGTAAAGCACCTACTAATTCTTCTACACGCATTTCGTCCGGGTGTTTAATTGTTTCAATGGCTGCAACCTTCGGGCGAAATCGTTCAGGAAGAGTTCTTAGAATTTTTCTTACAACTTTAAATTCTGGAATCTTCTCTCCCAAGTTAGCACATGAGTTCACGATGTCTTGCAATCGTGTGTAATAGTCAGTGAAGGATTCATTCTCTGCCATAGAGATAGAGTCAAACTTGCTCGTGAGCATTTGCAGTTTCTGAATCTTCACTAGGTTAGTTCCCTCATGCGTAACTTGAAGAACATCCCAGATTTCTTTCGCAGTCTCACATGCCGAGACGCGAGAGAACTCAGTTTGTGACAAAGCATTAAATAGAGCATTAATCCCTTTGCCATTGTAAGAAGATAAGTCTATCTCTTCCTTGGTCCATTTCGACCTAGGTTTTAAGGTGCGAACATCATCTAAAATTTCAGTTGGATTAGACCATCCTAATTCAATTGATTGCCACACCCTTTCGTCGATGGAAATTAAGAAAGCTTTCATCCGTACTTTCCAGTACGCATAATTAGTTCCATCAAAGAAAGGGGGTCGATTGATGTTTCCACCTTCAACCATTGTTTACAACCCTATTCCCGCTCTGATACCACTTGTTGGGTTTAGGTTAATAAGGATCTAAATAGGGGAAAAAACACCTAGAGGGGGGTGAATAGGTGTAAACAATAAACACTCAAAAAATCATTGTGCGATAAAACCCAATGCGGAAAAATAAAAGAACACACAAGATTTTTACGTGGAAAAACTCCAAACCGGAGTAAAAAACCACGGGACCGATAACACGGCGAAATCCACTAGAGTTAACACACGTACAAGGTGATATAACGTACTCACAGACGACTCAACCTTTTACCATACGCCCCTAGTAGATCTTCTCCGCTCGCTCCACGACGCTTCTCGAATCCACGATCCGCGCCCAACGCTGAATCCACAGCGTCCAACGTCGAGTCCACGACGTCCGACCGAATCCACGGTCTTCACCCAATGGTACGCTTCGAATCCACGAACGCACCTCGCTCCGAATCCACGAGAGCGATAACACCTTGAATCCACAAGGCCACGCGAGTCCACGCGCCGATTTTGGGGTAAATCGTTGTTTGTTTGGGTGGTGATGATCCGCCGAATACTTAGATCAAGAGTAGATCGGAAATACCATCTAAGTATTCATTAGTTTGATTCAACTCAAGATATGAGTATGAAAACCTAGAATCAAACTAATCAATATAGATGAAGAACCATTAAATAGATCTAATGATTTCCGTTCTTCTCTATATGTGGATCTAAGGCCGTATAAAATGATATTTGAAAATGACGGCTCTTTTTCCGATGCCCTAGAAATGAAATAGAAGGGCTATTTATAGGTTAGAAACCCTAGGAAGAATATTCGGATCAAAAACAAACTTTTCTGGAAAGTTTTACCGACGGCGATCCGGATTGCATAAGCCACGATCCGGATCGCAGACGCACAGAATGCAGTTTCCAGAAAATCGCCTGTTCGGGATCCGGATCATAATCCACGATCCGGATCGTTCATACATTTTCACAAAACACCCCATTCGGGATCCGGACTGCCCAAGCTGTGATCCGGATTGCAGCAATGTATGAACGAACACCTTTCGGGATCCGGATTGAAAGTCCACGATCCGGATCCTGAACATGTCCCATGTTCAGTTTTTGATGAATATGCAGTTAAAACCTCTTCCAAGTGTTTCTACACTATAAGAAGTATTCGGATCATCAAAATTATTTAGTTAAACGTACCTGATCCTTTTGAATTCTTCTTTCTTGAGATTGAGGTATATGATCCACAGTTTCTTCATCTTCAATCCTCAAGACTTAAACAATCACGAAATACGCCAACTCAAATTCCGTAACATCCATCAGATCCTGAAGCTGGGCCTTCAACTCCCTCAACTCAGCAGGCGCCATCCTATAAGGTGCCTTTGAGATTGGTGCGGTTCTGGGTACCACATCAATCACAAACTCTATCTCCCTCTCCGGCGGCATAGTCGTCAACTCAGGGGGAAACACATCTGGGAACTCGTGGACAATAGGGATATCCTCGAGTCCCAGTGCCGCCGTAGGCACCTCCACAACCGTCGCCAAGAAAGCGGTGCAGCCTCTACTCATCATCCTTCTAGCCCTCGCTGAAGAAATCGTCACCGCAAATAAGGAACTCTGACAGCCTCGGTAAACAAACTCCTCCTGTCCCGGCTCACGGAGGGTCACTGTCCTTTCTCTGCAGTCTATGGTATCATAGTATCTAGATAACCGATCCATACCAAGTACAACATCGAAATCCTGGAGCTACCGCAAGACAAGCAAGTCTGCCGACAAAATCCAGGATCCCAACTGTACAGGGCAATCCCTACAATACTCCTCGACATGCAAGACATGATCTGGTATCTGAACCTCTAATGCATGCGATAAAGAAACTACCTCTATACTATGTAGGGATGCAAATGCTCTACTGATAAATGAATGTGATGCACCGGTATCAAAAAGAGCACGAGTACGAACTGCAGAAATCAGAATAATACCTGCGACGACCTGCTCTGCTGCTGTAGCATCCGCAACCTGAGCGGCATAGACTCGACCGCTCGGCGCCGGGGGACGTCGCTCTGGCTGTCGCGAAGATGATGAAGCAAAATCCGGCCTGCTATAGGCCGTAGAAGGTCCCGCTGGATGGTGAGGAATAGATGGTGCTGAAGCTGAGGAAGGAGCTGGATGACCGGCTCTGGGGCACGAGCTCGCAAAGTGACCGGTCTGTCCGCAGCGGAAACATCGGCCCTGCCTCTGCGGGCACAGGGTCGGTGGGTGCGGTTCTCCACAAATAACACATCGGTCAGGGCGCGGCTGCCGAGAAGTCTGCTGCTGCTGCGAAGGCTGCTGCTATCGAGGTAGTCGGCGCTGCTGCTGCTGAGACTGACGAGATGCCCCTGATCTTTGCCGCCCCTGATACCCCCGACCCTACGAGTGGAATCGTGGAGGTCTCAGGGGTCCCTGTCTACTCGACTGCCCCTCCTCCATCGATGCTGGGCGCTTCGCCCCAGGAGTCACTACGGGGGCTGGAGCCACCTCTGCCATCACTGCCTCTCAACTCTCCACATAAAGTGCCTGCTCCATCGAGGCCTCCAAAGTCTGCAATCTGCGAGAGCGGACGAACTGATAGATGTCCCGACGCAACCCTCTCTCAAACATGTAGATCTGGTGGGTCTCATCTCTGGCCACGTGGGGCATACAAGATAACAGCCGATTGAAATCGGCTATGTACATGTGTACGGGCCTATCCCCCTGGCGGAGACTCCTCAGCTGCTCCTCTAAACTCTGATGAACACTCTCAGGAAAGAAAGACCCAAGAAGCATATTGCGAAACTCTGCCTACGAGAGAAGCTGCGTCCCAGGCGGACCAACTGGTCGCACACGCCGCCACCATGCCTCGGCGTTGCTCTCCAGAAAGTGAGTGGCCAACAGAACTCGAAACCTCTCCTCAATAAACAGGCTCTCGAAATGGAGCTCCATGGCCGTAATCCAGGACTCGGCCGCCCACGGCTCAGCACTCATACCCGAAAAGCGGGGTGGATCAAACTGGCGGAACCTCATCAATAGATCCACCACCTCCCGCTGCTCTGCCGAAGTCAAAGATCCCGTCGTCCCAGACGGTGGCCTACTAGAAACAGGCTCAGCCGGAACTGCCGGTGTAGGCTGTACAACAGGGGGTGCCACAACAGGAGAAGAAGGCACCGGCGAACTCTCAGGGGGTACTACCGCCGGCTGCGCTCTCTGCTCCAACAAGAGCGTCAACCGACCCACTGCCTCCTCCTAGCGCCGAGACGTCTCAGCCAACTGTGCCATCTGGGCACGGAGCTCCTGAACCTCTGCCTGCTGTCCCCGCCCCGAGTCCTCCTGCTCGGGCTCAGAGGACGAAGGCTGCGATCGCGTCACCATCGAGCGTCGAGGAGGCATCCCCACCTGAGGGACAAAGCAAACAATCAGAACCCAAATCAACACTCGACCCAATCTAGCGAAAGTCAAAAGGCATGTCCCCCTTCCCGAAGTACTATGTTGTCTGCAGCCAACATAGTTGCCACCGAAGGAAGACATGTCTATCACTCATCCCAAACCGCTCGGGAGAGTTAGAAACCCAATCAGGACTCTCGCTAAAAATCTCGGCTCTCGCGTGGGTCATCCTAGGGTCCAACCACAAGCCTAGGGTTCCTAAGTCCTCCAAGACCTACATCCTAGGCTCTGATACCACTCTAATCTGTCACGCCCCGGGGTCGAAACTGCGCCCCGGGCTCGCCAACAGATCCGCCGCCCCTACGGGAAGCCCCGTAGAGACGTAGCGACTAACCTGCAAAGAAACATCTATACTAGCAGATATCAGAGCTGAAATAGTAAAAGCTAAACATAAACATAAAGTACAACTATCTCTCAGAATAAATACAACCATCATCACCACAAAATACACAAGTCTCTCAAAGCAGAAAATAAAAGTACAACTTGATATCTCACTAAATAAATCTCTCAATATGACACACTCCAAAATAACATAGGGGGTACCTCTAATCACACACACTGAAGCTGAAGGGAAGGGATCTATCTCGCGACTCCCTTACCTCGGTCAGAAGGAGCTGGATCAGCAACAGGAGCAGCAGGAACCGGAGCAGAAGTCCCTGGGGAAAAGACACCACGACGGGTGTGAGAACTACATCCCACAGTAGTTCTCAGTGGGTGCCGCCAACAAGCCCGACGGTCTGCCCACTAAGTCTACTAGAGGCATAAAGTAACAAATGCAGTGCTGTAAAGGAAAGCTGGAAAGATAAAGTCTACAGCTACTATGCCTCTATCTAGATGCTCAAGAAGAGGAACAGAAAGAACAGTATGCCACAACTAACTCTCACTGATATCACCCAATCTAAACTGACTGCCACATCGGGTCCAGTCAAACCTGTGCCTACCTACTGCCGTAGGTATGTCCGTAGCTGCCAAAACTGGCTCAGCCAGAGGGACACAAGTATCGACAAGTCGCGATAGAAGAGCTCAATCTCACGCCGGTACTACAACCCGGTATCTAGCTCAATCTCAACGCCGGTACTACAACCCGGTCTCGCCTACTCCGGAGTGGCACTCGAGGGGCGCGACCCACACGAGTAAAGTATCCGCGCATCTCTGTCGAGCACAAATGTGGCTCATGCAGGCTATGATCCAAATCCTCGATCAACAAGATCGGCAATAACCAACAAAACACTGTCTCACTCACTGGCAGGAATCCACACAACTGAGACTCACTGTCACTCTGACAGCTCTCAAGAACCCAGATCTAACATCACTATCACTCTCCCAAAGAAAGCTGATCTACAGACTGCTATCAACTCCACTCGGTCCCCAGACACGAGTGCAAATGCATCCCACAACCACCCGACCTCCCAGCCCACAACCCGGGCGAGAAAAACTAAGTCCAGAGATAATAAGTATAATGAGTGATGTGGGAATGTCTAAAGCAATAAAGAAACCTAGCCCAAGTTGAGGTTTCTACAGTCTGGCTGAACATGATACATATGACAGGGGTGCTAGGTCAAGTTCCAAAGTTTAATAATTAGCATGATGTAGGAATCACATGGAGATCACAAAATTCAACAACTAGTATACAAGAGTACAACATACAGTTTTTACATACTTTTTCATTCATTTACTAGCATGCATGCTACTACAATCATAGAGTTAGTGTGCAGTCCATAGATTTTGAAAGCAAAATCACCCACCTGAACACGCTAACAGTCCAAGGTTGTACAACTAAAAAGTCCAGAAACAACCAAAACACAGTATCCACCAAGCTAGCAACACGGTAGTAGTGCTCACAATGTCCTGGGTACAAACAAAATCCAAAATTTACACTTAATAAACACAATCTCTAAGTTCCCAAAATCTGCCATGAACAGTCCCAATAATCCGAAAATTCCACCTGTAAAACATCCTCCAAAAATTCCAATAAAAAAGTGACGGCGATCCTCGCGAAGAGTAGATGTCGATAGAGTCCTGAAACGTCGAAATCCGATGTCCGGATGAGGAGATAAAAATCCGACAAGCAGGTGCTGTCCAAATCAACCAACAGTCGCAAAGGGGGTTAAAAATGTACCCAAAACCCCAAGAAGAGCTCAGTTCCAGAAAAAGTGTCCAACACGAAAGTTGTAGATTTACCTCTTACGAAACCATCGCCGCAGAAATCGTCCAAAAATAATGTCGGGGTAGCTCTGTAGACCTCCTAGACTAAACTGCGACGAAAATAGGCCTCCAACTGTAAATCATCACTCCGCACCCCGATGCAGAAGTCGCCGTCGTCGCGGCCTCAAAAAATTCTGAGCTTCCACCAAAAGATGCACAAGAGATAGATGAAGAACTTTGGTTAAGGGCTCAGAAGCTAAATCTTCGGAAAAAAGCTTAGTAGGCCAATTTATAGGCCTCACCCGAAATCAGCCCAAAAAGACAAGTCCACCAAATTCGGGCCCAACTTTCGGGCGCCCGAAAGTTTTCGGGCGGCTACAGTGTTGGGCCGGCCCAACAATGTTCACGCCCGAAAACGTCAGATGCCGCCACGTGTCCCACCGAACAGGAAACACCGATGCAGGGCCAGCCGATGGGCGCCACATGTCCCACCGAACAGGAAACAGCGGCGCGGGCCACTCGATGCCTGCCACGTGTCCACACACCGCACAGTAAGGCGGTTGGCGCCTGCCAATGAGTGGGCGCCACGTGTGCTCCCGGCTGACCCGCCAACCGGCCGCCGCACGCGCCGGTCGCGCGACGTGGCTCCACGTGCGCACGCAGCCCGAGGTGCCGCCCACGTGTTCCGTTCACCTCGCCCGCTGCGCCCGCGAATCAGAGGGTGACACGTGTCCCCTGCACCTGGTACACGCATTCCGCTTTGGAATTCCGTGGACAGCGCCGCGTGCACCGACCAACCGGAGGCTGCCACGTGTCCCCCGCCTTGGTCCATGCACCGCCGCGCTCACCCGGTAGATCGCGCGCCCTGAGCCCGCCAATCAGGCGGTGCCACGTGTCCCTGCACCGGGTCTGTGCACCCCGCCGCGCTGCTCTGTGGACCGCGCGCCGTAAACCGGCCAATGATAGGCCGCCACGTGGCATGCCGGCAGTCTACGGCCCCTCCCATGCACCAAAAACCACTGAAAACTTCCGGGAGTCCGTTTTTGGGCATCCGGACTCAGAATCAAACAAACAAATAGCCGTTTTCAAGCGTTTTTCCGTGCTGAATCCATTTCCGACCTCTGTTTGGCCTAATTCTTTTCAGAAATTTCGACAAACCTAGCCGAAGGCCAACACAGCAAGTGATATCACACAGGGTCCATCTGTGGCATCCCATTGATGCACCATAGGCCATATACACCAATACTAGGTGTTCCAACAGTGGATCAACGGAAGAACGTTGCATGGGAACCAGGGCCACTACAAGAAGTTTAAAAGAAACAGTGTACACAAGTTGTATTATGTTGCATTACAGTAATATACATCAACAGTATTTATCTAATCCACTATATTAACACAGTATTAAAAATAATTAAATAACTAGTTCACAGTACGGACACTTAAGAAAAGATACAACTATACTAACAGTAGATCAACTATTATACTAATTAAAAATTTATCTTATTCACTGTGCAAACAGTATTAGAATAATTAATTGTTACGAAGTATATAAATAAAACTACAATTTTATATCACAACAGTGTACACAATATTATTCTAATTAACAGTGCAATAGTATTTCACTAATAATTTGAAAAGATAATATAAATTAAATCTTGCTTCTAGATTGTTAGACAAATTTATCTTTTTAAATTAATTCTTTTAACTAATTTAAACTTAATTTAAACTCAAAATAATATAAAACAAAATTTAGATGAAGCCTGTGAATGTCGAGGCGTGCGTGAGCACTGTCCTAGAAGCAAGATTGTCCCTCTACGTGCGAGGCTCTGGCAATCACCCCTAGCGATACAACGACCACTGTCCACTCCGTCGGCAACGACTCCGGGATGGTGCGTAGCGAACCCAACATCTTTCAGAGATCCAGCAAATATAGAAGCTCAAAGAGGAAAATGTAAATCACAATGTATTGTAGCTATGTAAATTAAGAGAAGAGAATTGTAGCTTGAGTAAGTCAACAAAGCTTACTCTTCCTCTCCATTTAAAGAGCCCAAAACCCACAAGAGACAAGCTTCAATGGGTCCTTTCTCGGGAATGCAAAAACCAAAAATCAAATGGACCAAGTCAAAATCGGCGCAAGCCCGACCCGTGTGTGTATTGAAAAAGTCTTGCTCTCACTTTCTAACCAATACATACACAAGAGAGGGAGAAAATAAACCCACTCTACATGTGATGAATTTTCGATGTGGGAGTAAACATCACATGTAGAGGGGAAATGGGTTTGGGCTCCCAGACAAAGCCCATTGATATTGGGCTGCCCAGAAAAGCACAAAAGCCAAAACACAAGTTTTAAATCACAAAAACTAATTAAAACCCAGCAGAAATGATCATATTATCCTTATTTGTTCTATATATATATATATATATATATATATATATATATATATCATTTTAAGAATATTTTCGGTATAAATTATAAAAAATTGACGAAACCCTGGCGGAGAGGGCCAAATGCATCAACTTAAATTTTTAAGAGAGTAATATATAGATTTTAAAAAGTTAGGAAGAAAAATAAAAAAACGAGTATTTATAGAAAGTTTTATGTAATTTAACCAAATAAATTTTATGAATCATAAGAAACAAAGAGCGTATGATTTATACTTACATATATGTAGATTTATAGGTAATATTTTTCAAATATAAATGCTCGCTCTTATGATGTATCTCATATTTTAAATTTATATTTTTAAATACGCATCAAAAATCTAAAAATTCGGTGATAAGCAGGTATTTATAGAAAATTGAGTGACAAACGAGTATTTACAGAAAGTTAAATGTAATTTAACTAAGTCAATTTTATGAATAAACAAAGAGTGTATGATTTATACTTGCATAAATGTAGATTTACAGGTAATATTTTTCAAATATAAATGCTCGCTTTTATGCTGCATCTCATATTTTAAATTTAAATTTATATTTTAAGATACGCATCAAAAATCTCAAAATTCAATGATAAGCAGGTATTTACAGAAAATTTTATGTAATTTAATCAATAAATTTTATGAACCATAAGAATAGGAATGTATGATTTTACTTATATATATATATATATATATATATATATTATATATATATATATATATATATATATATATATATATTGATCGATAATATTTTTTAAAAATAAATGCTCGCTCTTAGGATGCATCTTATATTTTAAATTTATATTTTACAATACGCATCAAAAATCTAAAAATTCAGTGATATTAAATGTGACATTCCATGAAAGATAAATCATCATCATATATATATATATATATATATATATATATATATATATATATATATATATATATATATATATATATATATATATATATATAGCTAGGGATTTGGTTCAGATTAATTATACGATTTTAGTTTGCGTAAATAAAAAACAAACCAAACCAAATCAAAGTTTCCAATTTGGTTTCAGTTTTGTTTGTTGGTTTGAGCAGTTGAATTTTTCAAGATAATTTATGAGTTATAAAGTGATATTTTTATTTTATAATTTATCATTTTTTATAATTTAATAATTATATATATAGTTAGACGTGGAGTAATTAAATGAATGAGTCACAACCCACAATAGACATTGTGGCATTAGAATAATAATTAAACTTTATTTTATTAATAAAATATTAAATTTTTTTTAATATTTTTTTTCTGAATAACGATTCCAACGTATATACATAACTCTCTCTATATATTTTTCATACATATTTATAAGTATACCAATATATATATGGATGCATGCATATATACGTGTATATACATAATATCGTAAAACATAATATCATATAAAAATATACACTTCGGTTTCGGGTTTGTGTTGGTTTTTAAAATCCTCTATTCAAAATTAAACCAAAATTTATAGTTTGAAAATCTTTTCGAATCAAAATCAAGCCGTTTATAATCAGAACCAAACCAAAATTATCAATTTAATTTGATTTCGTGGGTTTTTCGGGATATTCCAGAACCAATCCTATCATGTAAGATGCTAGTAATTAATTAACGTACGTACGCAACGTAAAGCTTTGCCATATTTGCTTTTTTTTTTTTCTTTTTAATCTTTTATAAAAAAAAAATGTGCTTATTTTTTTTTCAAAATTGGATAGTATTATAATTAAGGACTTGGTGCATGATTGGTATTTGAGATTTCAAATTTGAAATTTAATTATTTTATATTTTTATTTAATTTTATTACTTTTAAAAATAAAATAAAACGAATAGTATATTACCTTCGATCTCTCTCTCTCTCTCTCTCTCTCTCTCTCAAAAAAAAAAAAAAAAAAAAAAAAAAAAAAAAAAAAAACTCTATCATTTAACGAATCATCTATAAATGTCATTGAATAGTTTTATGTACCTTTCTTCAACTTCTACATAAATTCACATTCATTGCACAAGCAAATCAATTTGTTAAGCCTTGTTAGATGGCGTGATGCTTTCAATTTATAGTCTCATGGGATACTGTGTCACAATAAACCAGTAAAGTGCTCTTCTCACTGAATAAATTGCTGGACTTAATTGACTGAAAATTAAAAGAAAAAAAATCATTCATGTGATGAGAGCAATGGTTTGGCTACCTCAGGAGGTTATATATAAGTCAGAATTCGGATGCACAAATCATATCTTTCTAGTTGAAGATATTACAAATTTGACTGATTAACTGCAGTTAGATAGTATCTAATCGGTTTATTGCATTTGAAGTTGTAATGTAGATGCTGTTGGATGTATACTTTAGAAACAAATCAGACCGACACATGTATTTCTTTTAGGATATAAATTTATATCTGACTTTCTATATTATAAATGTAATTAGATTTTATTTGCATTCATATTGTGTATGTATTCGTAAATTGTCTAAAAAATTAATAAGATGATGATACGTATTTTCAAGAGTTAAGAATTTGAGATATATATTATTGGTGGTTAATTTTTAAATTGTGATGACCCGGATCTCCACAGAGCTTTTGTAGTGTGTCTGGCAACTTCTGGAGGCCTTTGCTTTGTGTTAGAGGTGCTTGCGCGCGAATCGGACCTCAGGATTAGACTCAGCGCGAAATTTGGAATAAGAATATTTTTCTGGATGCTTCCGGCAAATTTTAGAAGTTGAATTGGGCAAAACGGATATCGGATTTGGACTCAGCGCGCGAAAACGATGGAAATGGACTATTTACTTGAATTTTTCGGAGCCCGAATACCCAAACACGAATTTCGAGGCTTGGAGCACTGTTCCGGCAGCCGGGGTAGCGCCGGCGGTGACGGGCAGGCGGCGGAGCGCGGCGGCGCAGCCGCGGGCAGCGGCTCGGGCAGAGGCGCGGACCGCGCGGTCCACGGGGCGAGGCGTGCACCGGGGTTGGACGCGTGGCGGCTCCCGGTTGGCCGGCGCAGCACACGCGGTCCACGGGGTCGCGCGGTCGGGTGCATGGACCGGGGCGGGGCCACGTGGCGGTCGCTGGTTAGCCGGTCCATGTGCGCTCGGTCCACGCGAGGAGCGGAGTAGGCGCGGTGCACGGTGCAGCGTGGGTGGTGTGCCACGTGGCGTCTTCCTAATGGTGCAGTTGGACACGTGGCAGCTTTTGGTTGGACGGTGCACTAGGCGCGGTCCACGGAGCGGGTGCGGTAGGTGCCTCGGGCTGCATGCGCGGCGTGGGCGCCGGCAGCGCGGCGTGCGCGCACGTGGGCGCGCCGACCGAGGCGTTGACGCGGGTGGAGCAGCGCGGGGCTCGGCCACGTGTCGCGAGCGGGTTAGCCGCTTTAGCTGTTTGCTGCACGGGGGCCACGTGTCGCATCCTGGTGGATCCGGGTGTTGGATGGACGGCTCAGATCGGGGCACCGTTTGCGTCCGAATCTATTTCGGGCGCCCGAATGTGGGGACCCAGGTGGTATTTTTTGATTTGTTTTGTTTTGGCTATATATAGCCCCCTTTGGCCGTTCTTTCGAGCTTTTTCCCGAGTTCCCCTGCTGTGGCACCCTTAAGAGAAGTTCTTCCTCTCCTTCTCCTCCACCCTTTGATGGATTCCCGAATTTTTCGGAGGCCGCGACATCGGCATTTTCTGCGACGCGGTGCACTGCGACGCTTCTTTGATTTTGGCTTCTATCGTCACATTTCAGTGCGCGAGACCCCCTGAGCTATCCTGATGGACTTTTGAGCTGATTTTTGTCGCATCGCGTTCAAGAGAGGTACGCATTCGATTTCTGTGTTGATTTCTTCACCTCATTTTGGGTTTTTGGCATGGTTCCCAAGGTATCTTTTGACCCCTTGTACCGTTGTGAGGTTTTGGACAGCGGTGGAGTATTGTTGGGATTTCTCGGTTTACGGGCATCGGAACGAGACGTATGAGGACTCGATCGACATCTACGCTTCGAGAGGAACGCACCCGTATTTTTATCAGAATTTTTGGAGGACTCTTCGAAGGTGATAATTAAGCTTCTTTGGGACTGATTTTCTGCAGGCTTGTGTTCGTGAAGGTTTTGGCTTTCGGCGATGTTCTAATTGTTTCTTGGCCTACAGGTGTCGGAATAAGGTGTATAAGTACTCGATTTGTATCTACTCGTCGCGAGGATCACAACGGTGATTTTTCTAGATTTTTCGGAGGACCGCACGCAGGTGAAAATACCCTTTTTCTGCACTGGTTGGTAAAAACAGCGAGGGCTATTTTTGGTGTTGATTGATTGTTGGCTGTGATGTTGGTTTGAGCAGAGGCTTGTACGACTGTGTGCCGAGGGTGCGGTTCCAGCGGATTTTGTTAGCAAGTGGCTACGCACTTCACCAACTTCGGCTTTGCCTGCGGAAAGCGATTCAGGTGGGTTGCTTCGTCTCCAGAACCGGTGGACGGTTCTCTAATTCTATCTGATAGAATAATCGCATGCTAGTGTACCCATGTATGTGATGGAGTGGTAAGCTTAGTATCAGTATTTATTTGAGAATCGAATGAATAATATCCATATTATGTTTATGAGAATTGCGATAGGGGATGTCATGATGATGATTAGTAGAAGCTTACCTTGGGAATGTTACCCCATTTTGATTGATAGCATGCTAGATGGATATGTTTATTTCATGCTAGAGGAGACAGGAAGCATGCTTATGAGAGATGAGGATTTTCTATGTATGCTTTGTTTAATTACATGCTATTGTTGGAACTTGACCTAGCACCCCGTCATATGTTGTATGTTTAACCAGACTAATAGAGAATTTTCACTTGGGCTAGGTTCTTTTATGCCTTAGACATCCCACACTTTGCATCTTTTCCTGGACATAGATTTTCCTCGCCCGGGTAGTGGGCCGAGTGGTCAGGTTTCTGTGGGACATTGTTGCACTCGTGCCTGGGGGCTGAGTGGAGTCTGGTAGCTGAGTTTAGACCTGTGCTAGTGTTGTTGGGAGCCGTTTGGGTAGACGGTGGTCCCGGGCCGTCGAGTATCTTCCGGTCAGTGTTGTTGGGAACCGTTTGGGTTGACGGTGGTCCTGGGTCGTTGAGTGTCGTCCGACCAGTTTTGTTAGCCCTGAGTTGTGGGTCGATCCCGGCTGTGGAGTATCTCCAGCCTGTGTGTTTAGCGTGGCGAGTTGGGTGTTTCGTTTGTGTCTCGAGATTTGTGAGAGCTGGTTAGCTGAGTCGTCGAGAGTACTCCGACCGACGTGCGAGATGTTAGAGGATCTTGAGTCCTTCCGTTCTGAGAGTGAGCGTGGATTTTGATTATAGCCTGCATGAGCCACTTTGAGCTCGACAGAGATGCGCGGATACATTTTTCCTCGGTGGGGTTGCGCCCCTCGAGTGCCCCGTCCGGAGTGGGCCTGTTACTTTCGTATCGCGACTTGTCGATGCAGTCCCTCTGGCTGGGCCAGTTTTGGCAGTCACGGACGCCCTACGTAAGTCCCGTCCTCTTGTGGATGTGTGGCAGTAGGTGGGCGCAGGCTTGACTGGACCCTATGAGGCAGTCAGTTCGATTGGGTCGATTGAGCACCTTGGGTGCGAGTAGTTGCATATATTTTCATCTGTACCACCTATTGAGCATTTAGTTAGAGGCATGGTAGCTGTAGAGTATCTCCAGCTTTTCTGGTTCAGTTTTTACTGCATTGTTATCTTATGCCTCTAGTAGACTTAGTGGGCAGACCGTCGGGCTTGGTGGCGGTACCCACTGAGAACTACGTGTTGATGTAGTTCTCACACCCGTTGGAGGTTCTCCCCCTCCTTTTTCTTTTCTCTCATTTGTTTTGCAGAGTCATCTGTGGGAGATGCTGATTCTGTTGTTGCTGTTCGAGGCGAGAGAGTCGCGAGCTAGATCCCTACCTGACTTTGGAGAGTAGCTGTACCCCCACATAGGAGACTTGTAGTACAGTCAGTAGATTAGTTTTATTTCTACTTTTGAGAGACTATTGTAGTGAGGATATGACTTGTACTGTGAGCCTGTACACTGACGTATTATTTCATGTTTCCCTCCCTGTTGAGTTATGGGTTTTGTATCTGAGGATATTGTATGTTGATCTTTTGGGAGATAGATATTGTATCTTTATTTCCAGTTGTACAATGTTTGATAGAGTTTTACAGCTTTTTATTTTACAGCTCTGATATCTGTTTAGCTGTAATATATTTTTCTTTGCAGGTTAGACGCTTCGCCTATGCGGAGTTCTGTATAGGCGGCGGATCTGTTGGCGAGCCCGGGTCGCAGTTTCGACCCCGGGGCGTGACATATATACTCCCAATCGACGGATCATCACAGGAACAGTGATTGATTTGGTGAGATTGATACACAAGTCGCTTTCCTTTTAAGGTAGACGAGTCTCGAGTCAACAGTGTTGGGACAATGAAGCAAATATACACGTGGTTTTTGAAGAATAAGGGTACCGAGTGTGACCAACATGAGAAGTCACTTGGATGTCTACTCACTCGTCAGTAACTTACTCGATGTTGTAGTAATGTGACTGATCCTTTGACCTGCGGTGCCTCAGCTATTCACAATAAGTTTATTATAATTTGACTGTAGATACACTTAGCTTCTAGCCATTTGGGTCCTTGCGGTGCATGTTGGCTATAATAGATTCGCTATAAGAATAGGGTGTGCACCTATATAGAATATATTCCCTTTAGTAGATAAGTGAGTTACTTATATATGATTTATGAGATCGAGTTTAGAAGATCTTGATCATGACAAAGTAAATAGCAAAAAATATTTTTAATATTAAAAATTCGAGTCAAATAAATTTGACATTTGACAAACGATGGGGTTTGATGAGCTATTGTATAACCTCTGTCTAGTCAGAACTCATGATAGAAGAATTGTATCACATATTAACTCCACCTAGAGGTTCAGTATTTCATTCTACTGAAATGCCACTATATGCTGCTAGGTGTCATTGGTGGATTGTGGGACTCAAGAGAATTATCTGGATGATCAATAATTCTTATTAGACTGAGTAGGAATTATTCCGACTTACTAAAAAAAGTTTTAGCGATATTATTGATGGTGATCACAATATATCTCATTACAAAATAGAATAGAATATATAAGGTCACACTTATAAAAGGTTGTGATTATCGGATAGCTGAATTACGATTTTTGAATAGCTGAGGACCTAATTGTCAATATATTGATAATTGAACTAATTTATAATTAATATAAATTAGTGATATTAAAGTGCAAATGTTGTAAGAGAGATCTTATTAATAGTTAGTGAGTTGTGAAAGAATTTATGTGCAAATATTGCATTATTGATTTGATTTAATCAAATTCGAATTGTGTTTGAGTTGAATTAAATTAAAATTTAATCGATGAAACTGATTAGAGGTAAGATAAATTTAAACCTAATTTTATTTCTTGCGAATCCTTAATGATTATAATTAAAAGGAAATTAATATATCCTTCTTTATACGTACGTGAGTTTTTAGAAAACCCTAGCCGTAGCATCTTTCCGCCTCTTTCCGCCTCTTCCTCTTTTCTAAATATTCACGCACAAAAAAAGACATTCTCCGTAAGGGAGCTGGCTAACACCTAATTTAGATCAGCAACCTTTTGTGGATACTGGTAGAGGTCGGACACGTATGTAGCTTTAAGAGAATCAAATTCTATGATTATCATATTGTGGTGTAGATCTTCTGAAGATTAGATCTTTCTGTTCTAAAAAGAAATTAAATACATGATAGATCATATTTTTCGTATTTTTTTAGATCAAATCTTAAATTTCAAAATCAAATTTTGTTTGATTTTTTGTTTTTCGCTGTATTTTATCATACACAAAATCTAACAGTGGTATCAAAGCCATCATCATATTTTTTAAGATTTAAATTATATATTGGATATTTTAAATCATTCTTTGTTTGTTGAATGATTAATAGATCATTTTACCAGATTCAAAAAATTATAAAATTTTGATCAATTAATTTTTTTGAAATTACTTTTAATCCGCCGTACTAATTTTTTTTTTACTATAGCAGTTCGTACGAACGGTTACTGTAGTAGTCCGCATAGTAATTTTTTTTTTTTTTAAAAAAAAAATTAAAATTTTTGAAGAGATCAATTTTATTTAAAATATTAATTTTATTGTAAAATTTGATGAGATCAAATTTTGTTTTTAAAATTATGTAGCTTTTTACCTAAGATTTGATCATTTTTGATGAGGTCGAGTAGCTATTTTTGCAGATTAAAATTTTGATCAAAATTTTTTGAATTAACTAATCAATTAATATAAGCGATCGATTAGATCAGTCTGTTTTGATGATTTGATCATCTATTTTTCTGAATTATTAGCAAACTGTTAATATAAATATTTAAAATTAATTATTATGATTGTAATATATGAAATACATATAAGTGATAATCAATATTAAAAATTTGAATTGAATAAATTTGACATATTTGACCGACGATGAAATTTGACGAGCTATTCTATGACCTCCATCTAGTCGGAACTCATAATAAAATTAATGTATCACACGCAAGGATTTAAATATCCATCGGCACGGGCCGTATCTACCGTGCCGTACCGTGCCAACAAGATACCGACACGAGACACTCCCGTGCCGATGACACAGTTCAAAACCCTTTTTTCTTAAAATTACTAAATGATTTTCTTAATAAAGTTTAAAATATTTAATAAAAATACATAATAAATAATGAAAAAATTTTGTTGCTAAAAAAATTAAATATTTCATGCCATTATGTATCGGCATGCACGTATTTTTTGTGACTGACACTCATTGGCACGGCTCGGCACGCACCGTGCCGTACCGTGTCGGTAAATTTTCGGCACAAACTCGTGCCACGACACTTAAATCCTTGATCATAGGTTATTTTGGTGGGTGTGGATGTGGGAGCCTTTAAAAGGACCCTCCTCCCTTTTTCCCTATTTGCACTCGCATGCTTAGTTAAGAATTAAATTGGATAGAATAATCAAAAAAAATTAGGTAGGATAAGATTAGGATTTGAATTAGAATTAAAATTAGAATTAAATTAATAGTCATCCGTTACTGGGGTTGTCAACGAGCCGAACACATACATTAATAGACTTGGATAGGAAGATAAGGGTTTTTTAAAATTTTTGAGTTCTAATACTATGATGATGATCATGATGCAAATAAATAAATTTTAAAAAATAAAAATAATATCAAGAGTTTTAATAAAATAAATAAGTAATCACTTTATTCATAAATAAAGTGTGAAGAATATAAATATACTAGTATAGAATCCGCGCTTCGCCGTGGATATATAATATTTCAATCAATCAATTTATATAATTATTAAAAATTTAAAATTTTAAAAATTATGATAAAAATATTTAAAAATATACAAAATTGTTATAACCTTTTATACATTATATTTTTATTAATATTTTTTAACTTTCGGTATTTGCATTATAATAACTTTACTTAAATATTTAATTAAATTTAATAGGTAAAATTTTTTATAAATAAATTTTTTAATTATAAAGTTAAAATTAGAAAGCTTATTTTAAATTGCCAAATATATAAAAATATCTTTATTTTGTTAAAAGTGATTGAAAAAAGAATAAATTATTATATGCACCTAGTGTATATTAACACAAAATATACTGCAACTTATATTATAAAATTAATTTTTTATATCAAAATTTAATTAAATATATTCTATTTATAAAGTCTAATAATTTAAATATATTTACTAAATTAAAATTTAAAATCTCTAATATAGGTTTTAAGTATATAGTGTATGTATTTATATACACCCAGTATAGAGAATAGTTAATAAAATGCCCTCATAATTTAAAGAAAGAGAGAAATTTTTTTTGTTTGCACCAAGTATATACTAATTTTTCATACACCGTAAAATATATAAGAGGATTAATAGAATATCTTATACTCATACACCGTAAAGCATATTAAAAAATTAATAAAATATATGATATTTAATATTCTAAAATAAAATATGATGTACTATATATAATATAAAATATTTAAATAATTTATTTAAATAATTAATAAATATTTTAGAATTGATTTATAGTACACCGAGTGCATCCTTTCTAAGTACTCTCATTGGCTCCTTTCTAAAAAAAGTAACGTGGCTTAATATGAAGACAAATATTGAGGTGGCTCAATATAAGCTCCTTATAGTACTCTCAAATTATATATTTTATAGATTATATATATATATATATATATATATATATAGAGAGAGAGAGAGAGAGAGAGAGAGAGAGAGAGAGAGAGAGAGTAAATTAGTTTCCTAAACTGGAATAATAATAATTGTTTATATATCAACTCCAAACTATTAAACTAAGAATAAGATGCCATGTATACAATTAAAATTAACTAACCAAATTGGAAATATACATATATATATATATATATATATTACAAGCATTAGGTTAAAACGGGCCCCACCAATCTTCTGTGTCATCTAGTCCACGTGGCACAGGTGTACCAAGAATTATAAAGACAAAATGTACGGTTATCGATCCCTTGTACTATCTGGATATTGCAATTTGGTCCTTGAAATTTTGCCACTTCTAACTATTTCGTAGCTGATACTCTACCTCCCTCGAAATTAAAAACTTTGAGAAAATATTGTATTATTATTATTATTTAATACTTTAATAATTCTACCGATCTATTCGAGTCCAGTAAGATATATTTCTTAGTACCAACTATATATATATATATATATATATATATATATATATATATATATACTTAATTTAAAAAAAATACTTAATTAATTAAGTTATAACTATATATACAAAGATTAAGAAGAGTTAATTTTATTATAAATTTTTATTATTAAAAATATCAATTTACTATTAAAAATATATACATCGATCGTTGATTTGCGGGAGTAAACACTAATAAACATCTTAAATTTGTTGCTTTTAAAGTATTTCAGTTGCACTCATTCTAAATAAAATAGGGACTAAGTTGCAAAATTAGATAGTACAGGGACTAACCCTACAAAAAATCTCCTATCCTATCTCCTATAGACCCTCATCGACGCACTCACAGTCGTCGCCGACGAGGCGTCGGAGGCCGGAGATTCCAGCGAGTGCTGCCCGAACACCGCTCTGTGGGCATCGGCGAAGGCGCGGACGATGACACGGCTGTGGCTCGGCGAGTTGAGCCCCAAATATCGGTCGAGGAGTCGGTGCAGTTCGTCGCTTCCGTATATCTCCATCTGGACGATCATCTCGAGCATCGACTCACGGAAGTCGGTGTACGGGTCCGTCGAGTCGACTGTCACGGCTCTCGCAGTTTCGGCCTTTGAGTAGGAGGAGGAGGAGGATGATGAGTAAGAGTGGTGGCGGTGGTGGTTGTGGTTAGGGGATTGGGGTTTGGTTGAGGAGGTGATTTTAAGGAATGGTAGCAGCTTCGACGTCCGCGGGTAGCGGCAGCCGACGTCGGCCACTGCAGAGCGGTGGACTGCGAACCATCTCCGGTGGGAAGCAGACGAGTTTGTCGTCATATCGGAAGCTGTGCATCTGCTCTGATATCACTTGTTGAAACCGGTATTCAATCTCTCTCTCCCATATATATATATATATATATATATATACACACACCACTTGTAGAGGGGTAGAGGGAATTGGTATTATTAATAATGAAGGTTTAGTTAGTTAGAGGTAATGTCATGGAGAAATTAATAGAGAGGAGAGGAGATGAGACATGATTTTCCATGGGAATTAGAGAGAGCAATAGAGAAAGAGATAGAGAGAGAGAGAGAGAGAGAGAGAGTGAATGTGATGGATAGCGGATGAAAATAGTACTACGTATGTTGATTAATTATGTCCACCGATTTTTTTTGTTTGTTTCGAAAAGATTTTGTAGATTCTTTCGCAGTGTGAGACTGCCAATATTTACTGCTTTTGCTGTTTTGAAATTCGTACTGTTCATGTGATAACCATGCATGATGGAGATCGGCCCCATTAAATTTTTATTTTTTAATTGGCTAAATTACAGAAAATTTTTTGTAATATCTCGTTCTTTTACTTTACCTCTCTATCTTTTAAAAGCCTATATTTTGTTCTCTTGTAATTACCGAATTGTCTTTAAGTGGCAACGGTGTTAACGAAGGAGGTAAATTGACGAAAATGTCCTTATCTTATATTGGAGAGAATATGAGTTTTAACTTATTTTCTGCCATTCTTGAAGAGTATTTTAGGTATATCCAATAATATTTTTTAAAAAATTAACTGTTCACTCACGGAAGGGTGACGGCAGGGATAAATGCATATTTCGATAGTTACGAGGAATAAAATATAGACTTTTAAAAGACATGGTACAAAATAAAAAAACGAAATATTACGGAAAGATTTTCTGTAATTTAACCTTTCTAATTTTATTGAGAAAAATTTTTATTTTCCAATTTTTCGATAGAACAGTAGTGTAGCTCTCTCTCTCTCTCTCTCTCTCTCTCTCTCTCTCTAATTTTTAAGAAACATATAAAATTAAAAAAATAGGTTGAAAATAATAAGCAAATGTCTCTTTATAAAGTTGCTAGCTTTTGTCTAAAACATAGATTTTAAAAAATAATAATTTAATTATGTCTTTGAGAAAAGAAAATACTAAAGCGTAGCAAATGAAACGGAATTAAGTATATATAGTGCAGAGATTGATAACAATTAGCTATAATTAATTCAATAGTATTTTTCAAAAAAAAAAAATAGCAAATGAAAATAACACTATAGTATTAATGTAGATGGCATAATTAATTCAATTTCATAAAATCTTAAAATTACAATTTAATTAATTAGCTAGGGATATTCTATGATTCAAAAAGTTTATATATTAAAAAATAAATATTTTTGAAATATATTTATTTCTGGTAATTAGTTCACTATTTCCTAAAATAATCTTTTCTCGTTTATTTTGTGATCAATGTGAATTTCAAAACCATATAATCAATAAGTGACATTTGACACGACCAAATCAATAACATTAATAATTTATTAGATTAAGCACTCATCTAAAATATTTAAATTATTAATTTTAATATGTTAGTCATATATAATTTTTTTATTTTATTTACTGTGAAATTAATGGGTGCGACAAAGGTCATTTTAAGAGAACAATTAATGATAGGCTATATATTTTGGGAATTAAATGTACATATGCGTTAGAGAAATAAGTTACGTGGAGTGATATTATCCTATACTACTAATTAAGCATTAACAGCAAAATAGTAGAGCATATATTTACTCTAGTTCGATTCGTGGTCGTAATTCGCGCGCGCGCGTGTGTATATATATATATATATATATATATATATATATATATATATATATATATATATATATATATATATATATATATAAAGAATTTAAGTATTCATCGGCACGAGTCGTATTTATCGTGCCGTATCGGACCAACAAGATACCGGCATAATACAGCTTTCGTGTCGATGACACAGTTTAAAATTTTTTTTTCTTAAATTTACTAAATAATTTTCTCAATAAAATTTAAAATATTTGATAAAGATACATAATAACCAATTAAAAATTTTTTTTACTAAAAAAAATAAATATTTCATGTCATTATATGTCGGCATGCATGTATTTTTTGTGACCGGCACTTATCGGCACGGCTCGACACGCACCGTGCCGACAAGTTTTCGGTACAATCTAGTGCCACGGCACTTAAATCCTTGATATATATATATATATATATATATATATATATATATCTATATATATATATATATATATATATATATATATATATATATATATAGTTCGGCTACTGTGCTTGTGCAAGCACCAAACAATTGGTGCTTATACAAACACAGTAGCCGAACTATATATATATATATATATATAGAGAAGAGAGAGAGAGAGAGAGAGAGAGAGAGAGAGAGAGTCCGGCTATAATACTATTAATAATACCAAGTTATTGATGCTATCAAGTTTTCTATCTTTAGATCAACCACTTTAATCATTTTTACCCGTTAGATTAATTTTACTATTTTTCCAACCACATATTAAAGCCAAGGGGCCTACTATCATCTCAACCATACATCTTTTAATTCAATGGTTAAAAACTTAATAACACTAATGACTTGGTGCTATTAATAGTATTCCAGCCTAATAGCACCAAGTCATTAATATATTAAATTTTTAACCCTTAAACTAAAAGATGTGTGGGTGAGATGATAGTGGGTATCTTGGATTTAATGGTTGGTTGGAAAAATAGTAAAATCTAACGGATGAAAATGATCAAAGGGGTTCATCTAAGAATAAAAAACTTGATAGCTCCAAATGCTTGGTGCTACCGATAGCATAGTAGCCAGACTCTACATAAATATATATACATACTATACTTGATGTGATATTTATATGTATAGAGTTCACAAGGTATATATATATATATATATATATATATATATATATATATATATATATATATATATATATATATATATATATATATATAGATATATATATAGCTAGGCTGGAATACTATTAATAGTATCAAGTTATCGGTGATATTAAGTTTTTAACCCTTGGATTAAAAAATGTGTGGTTGAGATGATAGTGGGCTCCTTGGGTTTAACAGGTGGTTGCAAAAATAGTAAAATCTAACGAGTGAAAATGATCAAATGGGTTGATCTAAAGGTAGAAAATTTGATAGCACCAATAACTTTGTACTATTAATAGTATAATAGCCGGACTATATATATATATATATATATATATATATATATATATATATATATATATATATAATATAGAGGAGAGGGAGAGTCCGGCTGGAATACAATCGATAGCACCAAGCAATTGGTGCTATCAAGTTTTAAACTCTTGGATGAAAATATGTGTGGTTGAGATTATAGTGGTCCTCTAAAATTTTTACTATTCAACCAATCATCCACTAAACCCGAGGAGACCACTATCATCCGCACATTTTTTA
>CM054943.1:22514451-22515595 GCA_029168755.2 Tillandsia fasciculata
TATAATATTGCTCATACCAAAGTCGAGATGAGACTTACAGCTAGAGCTCGCAGCCTTCGACCTCTTGTAAAGAATTTGGTAAAATAAACATGTCCCGCGGAAAAATGGATATCATTTAATTCTTTCTAGACTTAAATTCTTTTATTTTTGATATAATATTTAATATAAATTTTAAAATTTTAAAATATATAATATATTTTTATTTGACCTAAATATTTTTATTAATTTTTAAAAATTCTTTTAAATATTTAAAAATTTTGAATAGTAATAAAAAGTAAATAAGCAAAAAAATAAATAAATAATTAAATAAATCTTTATTGAAATAGCTACTGGAGTTAGGACATGGTTAGTTTTCTTCATAATAATGAGTAGTGCGTTAAAATGCATACGTTTGATGAGTTCACACAATTAATTAAGTAGCCATGTGAATTAATAGTGACCTTCACCAAAACGAATTTTCCAAGGCAATTAATTTTAGGATTGTGACGTAACCACCATTTTTTTTTTTTTTTTTAATCTTAAAATCGGTGCCCATGTACTATTGTAATACTCGTAAATTTAAAATTTAAAATTTTAATTAAAAAATTTAAAAATTTAAGTTGTGAAAGGTAATTTTTTTAAAAATTGAGTGTTTATGTAAAAGTGTCTAATCTGGCGGATTTAGCTAGACCCGAATCTGGCGATGTATATACTTTATTTGAATGGTCTCGTCGAACTAAGCGACCTGATGTCATTCATTTTCGTTTTCATATTCTATAAGCCAAAATTATCGAAAAGCCTGCTAAAGAATGATTATTACTGAAGAAGTTAATAATGTGACTTATTGTGATCAAAAGACGTAAAACTAAAATCGCTACTTGATAGGTCTTGTTGAGCTAAACATCGAAGCAAAGTCCGATTTTTATTTTGACGAGCCTAACACCTCAAAAAACATGCAAAATCATAGTTTCACTGCACTGATGATCTAATCGACCTAATGAAGTTCAAACTGGATGAACTAAAATCACTACTTGAACGGTCTCGACGAGGCACCTTCAATGTAAACCTACTTTCTTCCTCGGATCTAATGTAAACCTACTTTCTTTTACTCTTGTTTCTTGGCCAAGAGGCACCTTCAGTCTCTCTTTCAACCTCACTGTGACAT
>CM054943.1:22515695-22658699 GCA_029168755.2 Tillandsia fasciculata
ACTGTAATATTTAGTATCACACTTTGATTGGCTTAAACTAGACATTACTTGAATGTTTGCCGTACATATCGATACAAGTTATATCATGTCTAGTTACTATGCTAAATTGCTACAATTTCGTTGCAGATTGAATGGATGCTTCAATTTATCAAACTGTATTTTCTTTGACTCTTGTTGCAAAGTTGTTGACTATATTAGATGATGATGATGACTATTGGGTGCAAGTCATAATCATGCTCATTGCCGAAGGATACATAAATGCAACTATTTAATTTACAGACAACCATGTATTGGAGTCAAATAATGTGGACATTTATATATTTCAGTGTAGTCCTTTCTTCTGTAATTTGTTACAGTAACCGGCCAGATGAATGTTTGAGCTACATATAAATAAATATTATATTATGTCTGCTTACTATCAAACTTGGCTAAATGGCTTCATTTCCGTTGCAGTTTTAATGGATGATTCAATTTATCGAAGTGTATTTTCTTCGGCTTTTCGTGCAAATTTGTTCACTATAGTAGGTGATGATGATGACTATTGGGTGCAAGTCATAATCATGCTAATTGACGAAGGATACATAAATGCAAGAAGTGCAATAAGCAGACAACCATGTCGTACCCGTCCATTTACTGGGCATCAGTTTATTTGTGATAACCTGAATGGTCATCCAGATCGGGGGTACAATCATTTTAGAATGACGACAACTGCATTCATTGCTCTCCGCGATGAACTTGTCGGAAAGGGTCTTTTAAGTAGCACACGGAATATGACTGCTGACGAACAGTTGGCAATTTTTCTATTTTGTATGGGACACGGTGTAGCAAATAGGGTGATCGCTGAAACTTTCCAACATTCAGGAGAAACAATTAGTCGTCATTTTAACAATGTACTACGAGGCATTATTCAATTAAAAGATGAATATTTAACTTTGCCGCCAAGTAATTGTGGAGTGCATCCAAGAATTAGTGAAAATCCGAATTTCCATCCGTTTAAGGTAAGGGACAATAACTTTTCAATAGTTAATTTGTACTTTATCAATCCTCAAATTGTAATGTACTATTTTGTGACATTTACATATATAGAATGCAATTGGGCGGTGGATGGTACGCATATTCCGGTGATTGTAGAAAGGCACAAACAACCATGATTTCGGTGTCGCAAAGGATTTACATCGCAAAATATGATGGCTGCTGTTTTCTTTGATCATAACTTTTTTTTGTATGCACCGGTTGGGAAGAATCTGCCGCTGATATGCGGGTAGTCAGATGGGCATGTGAAACTGGAGGATTTACCGTTCCTGAAGGTATCATTTAAAGAGAAATATTTATTTATTTTTCTTCATTATTATTGGTTTAATTTATTTTTCAAAAGTTCTATACACTTCTGTTATATGTACAAGAAAATATTATCTGGTCAATTCCGGATACGCGAATACCGATAGATTTCTGGCGCCGTACAGAGGCGAGCATTACCATCTGAGTCAATTTGATAGTAACACACGTGGTCATATACATCGTTCTCCGCGGAACTTGTATAATCATTGGCACGCCCAATTAAGAAATGTGGTAGAGAAAATATTTGGAATATTAAAAAAGCGATTCAAGATATTAAATATTGCTACACTGTTTCCTTATAGAGTGCAGTGTCTAATTGCTATGGCATGTTGTGTGATCCACAATTTTATTCGACGACAACAAGGAAATGATAGATATTTCAACGAAGCGCTAGACCCAGAGCCTCCAGAGGATGAAGCGGAAGTGGCGACTATATTTTCTGGTACATCAGAGTCACGGCGGGGAGACGACATTCACACGTATTACCGATGAGTTGTGGAATAATAGAAGTTAGATAAATCATTGAAAATGACTATAAGTTTGTAAAAATTATAATTAATGTTGTAATATTATGTTAGTCAGCTTGTTAAATAGTTTATTTTGTTTATATGTAATGTTAATTGGACTGTTAATTAAAAACTCGTGTTTCCCTTGTATGATGTAATTTGAATTATTATTGTGAGATCGTTATTGTTTGATGATAATTTCCATCTCTTTTGGCATGCACTTTTTTATAATATTGTATATTTAAGTATTGTATAAATATTGACTTATATTTTATGCTAATTAAAAGTCGCTATTTGATCATGTTATTGTCTGATAGTTGTTTTACTGAATAATTTTGTGCAACCATTTAATTTAAGAATGTATTGAGCAACAAATTTTTTTTAAATAAAATTATAAATTTTTAGTTTGTATTGTTCATTTTTTTAATATTATTATTGAATTTTTAAAATTTTACCTTTGCAGAATGCTAATATTTTAATTTTTGGATAATATTAAAAAAATTTTAGAATAATAAAAATTAAATATAAGTTTATAAAGTATTTAATTAATTAAATAATATATATAAGAATTGTTATATTTAAAAAGTTATAATACAATATTTAATTATCAATTTTAATACCTTACTAAAAGCAAGGGTATTTTCGTCATTTAACACAAAAGTCAACTCTCTATTCCTCTTATTCTTCAATCACTTCCAAACACTATTTTTCTTATATCTGGTACTAACCTTATACCCAACAAAACACAAATTTACATTAGTTTCAGTTTGTTCCAAAATTTATACTTATCCTTGGTACAACTAATTCTCTTTTATACCACAACCAAGCGAAGCCTTAGCATTTTGCTTTTAAAAATCTGCACTCAAATCTGACAGGCCAAGCCGAATTCGAATTCGGTGGGTTTTAAAAATTGATATCTAAAACTTAATCCGATAAAAAATCCAAAATGTGAACATAAAAATTCGAACCCAAAATAATAATAATTTTGGCTAAATTACAGAAACCCCCCCTCTAATATTCCGCTTTTCCACTTTACTCCCCTGTCTTTTAAAAGTCGACAATCTGCCCCCTCGTAATTATCGAAATGTGCAGTTACCCCCCTGCCGTCAGGAAACCGTGAGTGAACCGTCAAGTTTTTGAGAGAAAATTTTTAATATACCCAAAATACCCTCAGGGATTGGCGGGAAACATGTTAAAAGCTCTTCTCTTTCCCTCCCTGCTCCTCCATTGTTCTGATTACGCCAAAAAAAAAAAAAAATCGCCTCAGCCCATTTTTCTCTAACAGAGAAGCTTCCTGAGAAGGTAATTTTGAAATTTTTATGTTTGAATTTTTTCAAACCCCACCGATTTTATATATTTGATTTTTTTTTCTTCTCCTGTGATCTACAATTTCATCCACAAGGTAAGTTTGAATTTTTTTATGTTTGAATTTTTAATGTTTGAATTTTTTTTCAAACCCAACCGATTTTATATGTTTGATTTTTTTTCTTCTCCTGTGATCTGCAATTTTCATCCACAAGGTAATTTTTTGGGTATTTGAGTTTCTCTCTATCTAAAGATCAATTTCTGTGTTTTATTATATTAAATTGCATACCTATTTTTTTTAAAATAATTTTCTTCATCGGTGGCTGCAGCACAATGTCCACCTCATCATGTAGTAGTTGCACAGCTAGGAAATTAAATGTGGATAATCCTATTTGCTTCTGTGGATTAAAGGCGCCTTTGAGAACATCACTAACAATCGATAATCCCGGAAGACGATTTTATGGTTGCGTAAACTACAAGAGAAATGGTTGTGATTTTTTTCGTTGGCATGATCCAGAGATATGCAAGCGAGGAAAGGAATACATCATCGAGCTCCATGAACAAATAACCCAGTTGAAAAAAAAATTAATAGCATTGGAAAATGAAGTCTTGGCTACTGCTGAAGATAAGAATGCTCTTAGTATTAAGTTGACAGATGTTGAAAATTCGAGAAAAGCGCTTCGAGAGGAAATGGATAGGCTAATAGACAAAATGATATTGTACGAGATGAAACTAAAGGAGAAAGACAATAAGAAGAATCGCAAACACTATATGTTTCTTATTTTTAGTTTGCTAATTGTTTTATTGTGGTATGTACTAATATGAATAGACTCGTACTACATAGCATAGTGCTATGTGTGTTGTTATTTATGCCACCTTATTTTGTTTTCCACTGAGTGGCATATTATGTAATATATTGATATGTAAGCTATGCAAGAGATAAGATTCACAAATACTTATGAATGTTGAATGTACATGCGTGTAGTGAACTACCTGCAGTGAAGAACCCATTGTGAACACATTGTGTCTCCATGTAGTGAACTACCTGCACATTCACTACATGCAGTGAATGTGTAGTGAGGAACTAAGCATATGCAGTGAATGTGTAGTGAAGAACCAAGATGCAGATGCAGTGAATAAGTAAGCATATGCAGTGAAGAACCACGATGCACTGAAGAAACCAAATTGAAGAAGTAAACACAACTAGACACAAAAGCAGTGAAGTAAACCCATATTGAAGAACTAAAACTAAACACATGCAGTTAGTTCACTACATGTAGTATAGATTCACTGCATGTAGTTCACTGCATGTAGTTAGTTCACTACATGTAGTATAAATTTCACTACAGATTGAACTAAACACAGATGCAGTGAAGAACATACAGTGAATTGCATGTAGTGAAGACCATACAGTAAATTTCATTACAGATGCAGTGAAGAACATACAGATTCCCAGATTCATACAGTAAATTTCACTACAGATGCAGTAAATTTCACTACAGCTGAAGCTTGACAACTTCAGGTTGACTGGACATGACTTCACTGCAACCTGAAGCTTGACAGCTTCAGGTTGACAGCTTCCAACCTAACTGGACATGACTTCATTGCAACCTATATTCACTAGACACAGATTTAGTACTGAAAAACCCAGATTGAAAGCAGTGAAATAATAGCAGTGAACTAAACCTGCTACCTACATTCACTGCAACATGCTACCTACATTCACTACATTCACTGCAATCTGAATAGATTCATGAAGCTGAAGCTTGAAGCTTCCCAAAATGAAGCATGAAGCTTGAAGCTGTCAACCTGAAGCTGAAGCTTGAAGATTCACTACAACCTGAAGCTTGAAGCTTCCCAAAATGAACAAGCTCTGATTCTAATCACAGATTAGTTCACAGATTTTTAGTATAGATTCACTACATTCACTAAACCTGCTACCTACATTCACTACATTCACTGCAACATGCAAAGTGAACTGCATGTAGGTGGTCCCAGCAACATTAGTATAAATTCACTGCAACCTGAAGCTTGACAGCTTCAGGTTGACAGCTTCACTGCAACCTGAAGCTTCCCAGATTCATACAGTAAATTTCACTACAGATGCAGTAAATTTCACTACAACTGAAGCTTGACAGCTTCAGGTTGACTGGACATGACTTCACTGCAACCTGAAGCTTGACAGCTTCAGGTTGACAGCTTCCAACCTAACTGGACATGACTTCATTGCAACCTATATTCACTAGACACAGATTCAGTACTGAAAAACCCAGATTGAAAGCAGTGAAATAATAGCAGTGAACTAAACCTGCTACCTACATTCACTGCAACATGCTACCTACATTCACTACATTCACTGCAACCTGAATAGATTCACTATCTGCAGCTTGAAGCTTCCCAAAATGAAGCATGAAGCTTGAAGCTGTCAACCTGAAGCTGAAGCTTGATGATTCACTACAACCTGAAGCTTGAAGCTTCCCAAAATGAACAAGCTCTGATTCTAATCACAGATTAGTTCACAGATTTGTAGTATAGATTCACTACATTCACTAAACCTGCTACCTACATTCACTACATTCACTGCAACATGCAAAGTGAACTGCATGTAGGTGGTCCCAGCAACATTGCTTGAAGATTCACTGCAACCTGAAGCTTGACAGCTTCACTGCAACCTGAAGCTTCCCAGATTCATACAGTAAATTTCACTACAGATGCAGTAAATTTCACTACAGATGCAGTAAATCACAGATTAGTTCACAGATTTGTAGTATAGATTCACTACATTCACTAAACCTGCTACCTACATTCACTACATTCACTGCAACATGTAGTATAGATTTAACTAAACACAGATTTCACTAAGCTCAGATTCACAGATATATATGCTTCACAGATTTGAAGATATATATGCTCAGATTCACAGATATATGTGCTTCACATATTTAACCAAATTGAAGAAGTAAATAGAACTACACACAATAACAGTGAAGTAAACCCAGATTTTTAGTGAAGAACATGCAGCTAGTGAACTAAACAGCCAACTACACACAGTTTTTTAGTATAAAATTCACACATTGAACTAAACACGGATTTAACTAAACACAGATTTAACTAAGCTCAGATTCACAGATATATATGCTTCACAGATTGTTCAGTCTTCTACCAGCCAACTACACAGATTCAATGCTTCGCAGATTCACAGCCTTCTAACACCCCAGCCATCCAAAATGATCTAGTTCAGTCTTCTACCACCCAACTACACAGTTATCTAACTTGTGTTCTAAGAAATATTTACAACTTGCTGCAGCTACTGAAACCAAAACACAAAAAGTCTCAGCAGACAAAAAAATCACCTGCCCTGTCCTAAACAGGCTTACTAGTAGATTCTTGAGTTGGCTCCCCTATCCTTCTATTGATCACTCCCTATAAAAATCAAATCAAATATATATTGTGATATAAGTAAGAAACAAATAAAAAGTAAGAATCTATATATATTAAGATATAAGTTAGAAACATACAGTCCCATAAGGTCTTCTTGATGCTATGCCCTGTCCCAATCTTATTATAACTGATTGTTCATTGCTGTTAGATGCTCCACCCATTGCGCCACTAGCTCCACTAGCTCCACTGGATGGATTTTGTATGGAGCCCCTGCCTCTCCCAACTTGACTGGAAGATGCAGACTGCATTGGCCTCCTGCCTCTCCCAGCATGCATGGAACCCCTGCCTCTCCCAGGATGCATGGAACCCCTGCCTCTCCCAGCATCCATTGGTCCCCTGCCTCTCCCAGCATCCACTGGCCCACTGCCTCTCCCAGCATGCATTGGACCCCTGCCTCTCCCAGCATGCATTTCCCCTCCCCTGGAAGCAGCATGCATGGACCCCCTGGTAGCAGAATGTCTTCCTCGACTCACTAGCAGTTTCCCTCTTTGATTCAATGGTGGCCTCCCTCCTCGCTTCATTGGTTGTCTCACTTCCCTGAATTGACTTGTTCCCTCACCAGATATTTCCTCTCTTGATGCAATGTTAGTGCAAGATCGAGTATTGTGTCCAAACTCTTTACACTTCTTACATTTATACTTCTTACCTCCTTTCCTAATTACACCTTTCTTGGGCTCATCAGCTGCCCTCTTTCTTAATTTTTTAGGTCTACCTGGTTGTTTCCTATATGGAGGTGGCATTATAGGCTCAATCCCAACCTTAGGCCACATTGAAGAATCAGGTATAGGCATGATCATGTGGCTATAGGTTCTAATATAAGTCTCCTTTAGAAAATATTTGTGAAAAAAGTCCTCGGGATCCAGTTTATGCTTGAATATAGCCGAGACAGCATGTTTACAGGGAATACCAGTAACATCCCATTGTCTACATTCACAAGTTGATGCTGCTAAGTTAACAGTGAATTTCCTTCCTGTGGAATGAACTTCAAATATAGTATCTCCAGCCCATAAAGCCTCACAATGTCTAGCCTTATCTTTTATTTCTTCTAATTTTGTTTGCACTTTAGGACATAGCAATCCAGGTTGACTTTCCATATATTGTCTCTTCTCTTGAAATCTTGTCATCACTTGCCTTCGAATCTTCTCCAATAAATCAATAATTGGTTGCTCTCTTGCATCCATTATTGCCCGATTCCATGCCTCACACATATTGTTACATAGAAGATCACATTTGATTTCAGGTCTGAAATGTGATCTTGTCCACAATCTTGGCGGCACTTTCATGAGCCATTCATATGCAGCTACATTTGCATCCTTAATTTTCTGCATGATCCTTTCCCAATCTTGCACGGTATAAGATGTAGCTGCCTCCCAAAGCAAATCTTTTAGTAATTTGCCTTTAAATTGCTCTTTGAAGTTATTGTACATATGTTGCACACAAAACCTATGGTCCACCCCTGGCAGTAGGACATCAAAAACCTCTACTAGACCCTAAGACATAATATCAAAAGCAAATGAAAGTTAGTTGTTTACAAAAGACTAAACAAAAGTTCAAGACAAGAGACAATTGGAAACTAAACAAAACTGAACTACAAGTTATTGAGTGGAATACTAAACAAAATTGAAAAACAATTAGAAACTTACCTTTTGTCTGTCAGATATGAAAGTCCATCCATGGGCCTCTAATGGGCCAATTGCTTGTAGCAAATTGGTAAGAAACCAATTCCATGAATCCTTCAGTTCAGCCTCTACAACAGCAATGGCCACTGGAAACATCTGATTGTTTCCATCTCTACCAATAGCACTGATAAGCTGTCCACCAAATGGTCCCTTTAGAAAACAGCCATCAATGCCAATTATAGGTCTACACCCTTCCTTTAATCCTTTGATTTGAGCATCATAGGATACAAAAATCCGTTGAAACACTGGGGCTAACTCCAGTTGTGGTCTTTCCATAACTAAAAATGCAAGGCTGCCTGGATTTTTTATCCTGATGATGTTGCAATAATCCCACAATTTCATGAATTGCTCTTGATGTGATCCCATTATAACCTCCTTTGCCTTTCTCTTAGCTCTATATATTTGGCTCTTAGACACATCGATGCATAACTCCCTCCTCAGAGTCTTTTTCATTGCTGATGTTGACCATTTAGGATCATCTCTCAGTTGCTCCAAGTATTTATTTGCAATCCATGTTGAATTAGCTTGGGAGTTTGTGAATATCCTACCACACTTATGCTCAGGTTGCAAAGACTTGATTTGGAAGCATTCCTCATATGCATTCCAAGATGCATGCACCCTCCATCCACATTTTTTCCCCTTCTCACCATCTTTTTTGCAGATCGCAGTAACTCTATTACTCTCATTCTTCACAAAATTGAAGTCGTATCCATTTGTTATTGCATGCTGCCCCAGCAATGTTCTAAACTCTCCAGCTGATGCAAATTTCATTCCTATTTTAAGTTGTGGACTCTCCATATCTTTTTTGTTAAAGACAAGATACTTTGGCCATGAAGTACCATGTTCATCTGATGAGGATAAGCTACCGAGATCTTCACTAGGGTCATAGTCTGAACCCTGCGCAGTATCTTGACCATCTTTTGCTCTTTGCTCATTAACCGAAGCATGTGTTGGTTTAGAACTAGTGGCACCTCCCTCACTTGTCCCGTTATTGTCATCCAAATCATCTTCCTTGTTGGTATTAATGCAGAAATCACTATCATTAATGCTATCCTCATCACTATCACCAAAGTTGCTCCATTCATACAAACTATCACTATCACTTTCAGATTCATCCTCAATATCAACAAAGTCTTCTTGAACCCTTTGCTTCCCTTGCTCCCCTTGATCCCCTTGTGCATCTACATTCTTCACTTGCTCCCCTTGCTCCCCTTGTGCAGCCATATTTGGTGGCAACTCATTTACCAACTCATCACTAACCATTTCTGGAGAAACAACATAGAGTGTAATGATACCCAAATCATCATGGCACGTGAGCATCTCTAGCACTGATTTGTCACCATCCACCAGTCTCAAACCATTAGTAAAATCTCTAATTGGGTTAGTGTAGTATATCATGGACTCTTTTGTTAATCCAAGGCTCTCAAGCATATCCCATAATTCAATAATGGACATCAAATCTGGGTCCACATTATCGGCATAGGATATTTTGTCTCCACTATATTCTGTTATAGGATCACCTTTAAAAAACCCCCCATAGTGAATTTCTAGCGTTCTCAATTCCATCTGGTACAGAAATAAAGTTGGAATTGATCAGCAGAGGTCAAAATAGAATTGCGAGGATGATAATTTCAATGACATAAAAGTACCCTACTACAACTCAAATTTAATTCACTTATATGGTAAAATTATCCTACTGCAACTCAAATGTTATTCATCTATAAAGTACAAAGTTTAACACACAGGGACCACAGGTATTAAATATTTGCTAAGCAACTAATTAAATATTTGCTAAGCAACAAAACCATCCAGTAGAGGGACCACAAGTATTAAATATTTGCTAAGCAACTAATTAAATATTTGCTAAGCAACTAATAATATTTGCTAAGCAACTATAACCTAAAGTAGAGGGACCACAAGTACTTCCAAAAATTTATATAACATCTTATCTACAACCCAATCTTATCTAACACCCCAAGTAAATGCAACAGATAAACCCTATAAAAACCCAAGTAATCAAATCCCCAATTGTCCAGACATACTGTAAAATAATTAAAAATCAAAAAAAAAAATATGAAGCACAGATGGCAATATTTGTTGGAATCACCTCGTTCGACTCTCGCACCGTCCTTCTTGGCTCAATGGCGGTCGCTTGAGTCTGCTGCTTCGAATGAGGCTCGGCTACGTCAGAGTCTTCGACTCAAGCTTCGATGATCCTAAATGGAGTTTCGTTTCCGCCCTCTTCAGGCCAATCCGGCTGCGAATTAGGGCACAGAGCACTCAGATCTTGTCTCTCTCTCTCGTTCTCTCTCTCTCTCTTCGAATCAGGCGATGGAGTATTGTGCGACAGAGAAGCTTCGAATTAGGGCTTGTAGCAAATTTTCGTTCTTCTTTCTCACTTCAGTTCTCCCTCTCTCTCTCTCTCGCTCTCGCTCTCATATCAGGTAAGGGCATAATGGTCATTTCATCCCCTCCGTTAACGGCGTTGCCCCCTACAGACATTTCGATAATTACGAGGGGGCAGATTGTCGACTTTTAAAAGACAGGGGGGTAAAGTGGAAAAGCGGGATATTAGAGGGGGGTTTTCTGTAATTTAGCCAATAATTGTTTATTATATTTCAAATCATATTATTTTAAAATTTAAAATTTAAAATTTAAAAATATAAATTTAAATATACATTAGTGTAATATTTGAGAAATTTGAATTCAGAATCAATAAAGTAGTCAAGTTCAAAAAGGTTTTAGGGGCCCTGACGACTGTATAAATTGATACAGTTGAAATAGTGGATGACTTAAAGCGAATGATAACCTTATAGATTTATCGGATTTCCGATCAACATTGGCCAATCGACCGTTCGGAATCCGATTCCGACGATCCAAGTAGTTGATTTGATCGGCCTCAACAATCTGAGCGCAATGGCGTAGTCGAAATTTACGTTCGACGGCCCTAGAACCTCGAAAAGCATGCCAAACTATAAATATTGATGTATAAGATGGATATACATTTTATCTGGACCTATATTCAACGAACCAAAATCGCTACTCGATAGATCTCGTCGAGCTAGGCATCGTGTCGAAGTCCATTTTTTCGGTTGGCGACCTCGAAAAATGCAAAAAATAGCAAAAAATGTAGTATTTTGCACATGAGACCCTATATTTTATGCACCAAAATACGTGCAACTTCATGGAGAGGGACCTTGATGTAAATTACTCAGTCTGTGAGGGACCCAGTTCATAATAATATGTGTAGAGGGATCTTTTGGCATATTGTCGCAAAATCTATATATAGATGCATTAGGGTTTCTTTTTGGAACCCTAGATGAAACCCTTGCACCCAGCTACCACCTTTGGCCTCTTCTTCTTCCTCTGTTTCTCTCCCAGACGTTACACCGCCGGCCGCCGCCGCCCCTCGCCGGAAAAGGAGAGGGAGAAAGGTATTGCCTTGATCTCGGTTTGGGTTGAGAAGAAATGTAAGGCCTGGCCTTTCTTTGACTTTCCCCGTTATCCCCTTTCTTATGACGGTCCGACTGAGGGTCTAATTTTGGTGTTTTTTCGGACAGTCCGTCGGGGCTCGCGGACATTTTTAGGCGGTAGAGCTCGCGAAACGGAGAACGGGGACGCGATCGGTTTCGGATTCCGACTCCCGGTTCTTCCAGAATATTTTTTCGAAGTCTGGACCCCCCTCGTAGGTGCTCCGGGATCCGTGCTGGCAATCTGCACGATCTTTGAGGTAACCGATAACCCTAATCTTTTTGTTAAGTCAGGGCACGTTGGACTTAGGGTTTTTCGTTCTCTTTTCCCCTCTCCCTTCCTTCGTTGCGATACGACAGGGCGGCCACGATCAGGGGAACTTGAGGAGAGAGAGAAAGAGGAACCCCAACCCTTTTTCACTCTCGCTTCGAGCTTTCGGTGCGGAGTTCCAACGTGGGGATCTTGGGAGAAGGAAGGGGGAGCTTGCCTTTCTGCGGGTTGATCGGGCGGAGGTGGACGATCCTCTTCTTCCTCTCCCTATAGCGATCCAAGGTGAGTTATTGGAGGCGTTCTTGAATTGCATGGGTTTCTTTACTTTCGGTTTGGAGTGTCTCGTGACCGGGGATCGCCGCGACGCCACAACGCCGCCGCGATGGGCAAGGCTAGCACCGCCGCCGCGGGGCCGCCCGCCGGTGGGGCGCCCGCGCGGGCTGGTGCCGCGCGGGGTCGCCCCGCACCCGCCGGAAGCACGCCCGCGCGGCCAGGCCCGCGCGGGGTCGCCCCGCACCCGCGGGCAGCACGCCCGCGCGGCACCTGGCCGCGCTGGGCCGCCCACAGGCGGGGCGCCCGCGGGCTGGTGCCGCGCGGGGGTCGCCCCTCACCGCGGGCAGCGCGCCCGGCGGGCACCTGGCCGAGCGGGGCCGCCACAGGCGGGGCGCCCGCGCGGGCTGGTGCCGCGCGGGGGTCTCCCCGCACCGCGGGCAGCGCGCCCGCGCGGCACCTGGCCGCACGGGGGCCGCAAAGGCAGGGCGGCCCGCGCGGGTGGTGCCGCGCGGGGGTCGTCCCGCACCGCGGACAGCGCGACCGCGCGGCACCCGGCCGCGCGGGGCCGCCCACAGGCGGGGCGCCCGCGCGGGCTGGTGCCGCGCGGGGTCGCCCCGCACCGCGGGCAGCGCCCCGCGCGGCATGGCGTGGGGGGCCGCCCACAGGCGGGGCACCCGCGCGGGCTGGTGCCGCGCGGGGGGTCGCCCCGCACCCGCGGGTAGCGCGCCCGCGGCTCATGGCGCGGGGGGCCACCCGCAGGTGGGACGCCCGCGCGGGTTGGTGCCGCGCGGGAGCGTGCGCAGGCGGAGTGCGCGCCGCACGGGCCGGTGCCGTGCGGGGAACTCCGCCGCACGGAGTCCGGGGTTGCGTCCATCGTTGGGGTCCAGTCTGGAGTCGGTGTGGGTTTCGGATCCCTTAGTCTTGACATGTCCTTGTTCCTTCAGGAGTGCGGGATGTCGTTGGCGACAGGTGCACGGACACGGACGAGTCGAGCGCAGGACGACATGCACGAGGTGGGTACATTCCCGGGGATTTTGGGAATAGGAATTTAATGATAGAAATAGTATGTTTGGGGCAAAGGTGAATAGTAAGTCTCTTCCTGTTTATGTACTAACCCTGTTTTATTATTTTACTTACTATCGATCTGAGGCTCTAGTTTTGCTACACGCACACCGGCGGTTTGGCCACCGCGAGGGTGTGCTTTTCCGAAAAAGTGGTACGTTGACCCGTGTACCCCACGCGACGGTGGCGTTAGGAATGGGGGCCCTCATAGGTGGGGGGTGTGAGCGGTGATGCCGAGACAGGTGCTCGGCGGCCGAGGCAGGTGCTCGGCGGGGGACACCGGGGTAGGGGCTCGGTGCGGTGGTCGGGAAAGGTGCCCGGTTTGTTTTTGGTACATGGTGTGATTATCGTTGACGGTATTTTAGTGGGACGGTTGCTCCGGTTGTTGTGGTTTGCTATGTTTTAGCCCTTTTTGTTTATCATACTATTTCTAGTCACTGACTTCCCACTTCGTGACAGGTTCGTCCAGGGGCGAGTGCTAGGGCACCGGTGAGGCCGCGAGGGTGTTGTTCTGACTTTGAGCGACTTCAGACACAGTGACTCTTCTTTCCCTCCTTCTTTTATTACTCATGTTAGTTAGTTGTGGATTGCGACACCCCCGTGGGGTCGATGTGGATGTTGCCTTTTCTTTCCATATATGCGAATGAATGTTTCCCCTTCTTTACTTGGTCGTTTTAAATAATGGAAAACAATGAAAACCGTTTGCAAAAACCGCTTTTAAAACGTGGGTGTCGTGTGGGCACCGAATTTTAAAACCTTGTGGAATTTATGTGGTTTCGAACTGGTTTTACAAAATTCGGCATCGGGTGGGTGCCGCTTTCAAACTCTGTGGATTTATGTGGCTTTGAAATAGTTTTTCTAAAACAACGGCGTCGAGTGGGCGCCGTTTTCAAAACCTTGTGATTATTTATCCTTTCAAATCAGTCGGCCCTTTTCCTTTGTGTAAAAGTTGATGAAACGTTTGGAATGCTTGTTGTATGTATCTATGCTTCGATTAGTGTGGTTAAAACCTGTATGTGATGCATATTGTAGTTGAGACGCCGTGCATATACAAAGGAGACTCTGCTCGTTTGCAGAGTGAATTTGTATATGCGGCGGGTCTGGGCACGCGCCGGGGAGTAAGGGTTTTCAAAAAAAAATATATATATAGCTGAATTGGGAGCATCGGTGGCTCCTCTTCCGCGCGTTCGAACCCCCGGGGCGTGACAGATTAAGATGGTATCAGAGAATGAACTTTAACCACAATAGTCGGGGCCCAACATCCACGGGGCGCAATGCACTAACTACTGATTAATAAAGTGAACTTGGGATAGACAAGTAGAACGCGAGTGCTCGTGGGGGGAGGGGGAAATTAGCGTTTTTCTTCCTTTTAGGGCCAGCGTTTGCGGTGTTATCTTTTTAGTTTAAACTAGAAGTAACTGATTTGTGCATGTGTTCAGATCATGGCCAGAACTAGATCTACCACCGAGGACGCAGGCGCGGACGCAGCGGCGTCGGCGACCGCGGAGAACCAACTCCTGAGGCAGCAGCTACGGGAGATGGCGGGGCAGTTGGCGGCCCTTACGGATCATGTACGTCAACTGACCCAGCAACAGCAGGCCGCTGCGACGGTGGTAGTCGCCCAGGGCCCTCTTCCGGGGCCAACTGCACCGGCGACGGGATAGCCAACGATGGAGGCCGAGGCGGGGGCTGCCCCTACCCGGGCCACGGCGCCTGAGGTACCGTTAACCCATCAGACGGTGCCAGAGGTAGCCCCTCCGGCGGCAGCAGCAGGATCGACGCCGGGAACTTCAGCCAGGGACACCCCCGTGGAGACCGGGGTGGGGCCTTCTACCGTCGCGGCCGCTACTGCCACGGGGGAGGGATCTGCTCCGCCGACGGAGCGGGATCGCGTGCGTGCCAACCTAGCAGACTTCAAGAAGTACGACCCGCCGACGTTTGAGGGGGAGACGACGGACCCCTGGGTCGTGGAGAAGTGGGTGGATACAATGGAAAAATTGTTCGAGGACCTACTGATGGAAGACCACGAGCGGGTTCCCCTGGCCGTCCACTTTCTGGAGGGGAACGCCCGCATATGGTGGAAGACGGTACGCCCCGACTCCGCGAAGGGTACTGCCCTCCCGTCGTGGACCACCTTTAAGCAACAGCTGTTCGGGGCGTTCTTTACGAACAGCGTCATGAAGCAACTAGAGGACGATCTCAACCACATCAAACAGGGAACCAGAACAGTGATGGAGTACCAGCGGGAGTTCGTGAGGCTGGCGAACTGCGTCCCTTTCATCATTCGGGACGAGTCTCATAAAGCGCAACTGTTCGTGGATGGACTGAGGACCGACATTTTTCAAGTGGTGGATGCGGCAGATCTGCATACCTTCCATAAGGTGGTCGACCGGGCCACCATTGTAGAGCGCATCTTCGCCGTTACGCGCGCTCGAAGGGATGGCCCCCATCAGCAGGAAGACAGGAAGCGGACTCAGACGTTTTCAGAGGGAGGCTCCTCCAGTGGGAGTCGGCCCTCTAAGCGATGGAGGTCCCAGCAGAGGACCAGAGGCGCGCCAGGAGGAGGACAATGCTCGGACGACCGGCCTTGCGTGATCTGCGGCGGGGCGCACCGAGTGACGGAATGCTCCAAGAGGTAGGACCACTGTTTCCGATGTGGCAAGGAGAGGCACTTCCGCTTCAACTGCCCCCTGAACCAAGGCACAGCATCCTCAGCAGCCTCTGCGCCGTCATCCCAGCACGCAGGGCAAGGAAAAGCCCCGATGGCATCAGCTCCCAGACCGCCAGCACCTCGACCAGCAGGGGACAGGCCCCCACCATCGGGAGGCCGCGTCTACTCAATGAACCAGCAGGAGGCATACCCGTCTGAGCACGTTGTCACAGGTATCACCCTTGTTTCCGTTTATCATGCTCGAATCCTTTTTGATACCGGAGCAACCCTCTCGTTTATGTCTTGTGATTTTGCACTGACTCATGGTTTTAAGGAGAGACCCCTACCTAGTGTTCTGTCTGTCTAAACCGCGGGGGGATCCTTGGAGGCCCGCAACCTTATACCTTCCTGTCCAATAAGGTTGGGGAGGCTTTCCTGCCCCTGGGACCTGGTAGCGATCCCGTTGAAGGAGTACGACGTAGTGCTTGGGATGGATTGGCTCACGTGGTACCAAGCGGTGATCGACTGTGAGAAGCGCCAGGTGCGGCTACTGTATCCGGAGTTCCCAGAGAACGTGTATTTGGCATGCAAGAGCGTCTCCTTTTCGTCCATTATACCAGCGTTGCGGGCCAGGAAACTGATTGAGGGAGGGTGCGTAGCCTATTTAGCGTCGGTGGCCCTGGCCACGGGACCCTCTACGGCACTCCCCGACATCCCGGTGGTGAGGGACTTCCCAGATGTCTTCCCGACCGAACTACCTGGACTACCCCCCGAGCGAGAGGTAGAGTTTCCGATCGAGCTTCCGCCCGGTACCCGACCGATCACAAAGGCCCCCTACAGAATGGCCTTTGCAGAACTAAAGGAGCTTAAGGCGCAGCTTGAAGATCTTCTGGACAAGGGATTTATTAGACCGAGTGTGTTGCCCTGGGGCGCACCAGTACTCTTCGTGCGAAAGAAAGACGGGAGTTTGCGGCTTTGCATCGACTACCGGAAAATCAATAAGGTTACAGTGAAGAATAAATACCCCCTACCCAGGATCGATGATCTCTTTGATCAGTTACGAGGAGCGACGGTGTTTTCGAAAATTGACTTGCAGTCCGGCTACCATCAACTCAGAGTGAAGGGCGAGGACATTCCGAAGACGGCCTTCCGGACCCGGTACGACCACTTCGAGTTCACCGTAATGCCGTTCGGGCTTACCAACGCCCCAGCGGTATTTATGGGCATGATAAATCGGGTTTTCAAGCCCTTCCTGGATCAGTTCGCAGTGGTCTTCATCGACGACATCCTGATCTACTCGCCCACCGGTGAGGAGCACGAGGAGCACCTACGGATTGTTCTGCAGACTCTTAGGGAGCAGGAGTTGTACGCCAAACTCAAGAAATGCGAGTTTTGGCTTCGCGAGGTGGGGTTTCTAGGGCACATCATTTCGGCAGCAGGAATCACGGTGGATCCTAAGAAAGTGGAGTCAGTGACCGACTGGCCCCAACCGACTTCGGTGACAGAGGTTCGCAGCTTTCTGGGCCTTGCAGGTTACTATAGACGTTTTGTCGAGGGTTTTTCGAAGATTGCAACCCCCCTGAACCGATTAACCCGGAAAGGAGTAAAGTTCATTTGGACGACCCAGTGCCAAGGCAGTTTTGAAGAACTTAAGAAGCGGTTAACAAGAGCGCCTGTGCTTGCTTTACCAACACCCGGGGAAGACTATGAGGTTTACTGCGACGCATCGCGGACGGGATTGGGGGGAGTTCTGATGCAACAAGGAAAGGTTATCGCCTACGCCTCAAGACAACTCAAGGATTACGAGCAGAACTATCCGACTCATGACTTGGAGCTAGCCGCGGTGGTCTTTGTTCTGAAACTTTGGAGGCACTATCTCTATGGTGTGCACTGTAATGTGTTCTCTGACCACCAAAGCCTTAAATATCTCTTCACCCAGAAGGAGCTGAATCTGAGACAGAGACGGTGGTTAGAGTTACTCAAGGATTACGACTTGTCAATCCAGTACCATCCCGGAAGGGCAAACGTTGTGGCCGATGCCTTGAGCAGGAAGGGTCAAGCGGAAGGGACTTCGGCGAGCACGATCACTCAGCAGGACGGCTTAATCGCGAAATTTTCACGGTTGAGATTGGAGGTTGTACCAGCAGGGACAGTTGAGCGACTTTTGTCTCTAACAGTCGTGCCGACCCTATTCGAGAGGATTCGAGAAGGCCAAGGTACTGACCCACAGCTACAGCTGGAACGGGATAAGATTTCTCTAGAGCAGAAGGGAGACTTCGCAGTGGGGACAGATGGCACTCTTCGGTTTCGAGGACGAATTTGCGTGCCTGATGTGCCGGACCTGAAGAAGGAAATCTTGACTGAAGCGCACTTCGCCCCCTACGCGGCGCACCCTGGGGGCACCAAGATGTATAGGGATCTCAGGCAGACTTTCTGGTGGCTGAAACTTAAAGGAGACGTGATGCGGTTCGTAGCGCACTGCCTGACTTGCCAGCAGGTTGTGAGGTCCCGGAATCCCCGGCGTAGGAGTTGCTGGTTGTTGGGCAGCTTTTAGTGGCCGTTGGGAGTGTTTGTGCGCGTGTCGGGCCCAAGAAATGAATTTGTGATGCAATTTGGGATTTGCTTGCATCACTGGAGGCCTGCGTGGGTTGCGCGCAATTTGGACACAAGCGGTGGACTTCGGGCTTAAATTGAGACCCCGTGGGAAGTTGGAGGACCCGTCGGGTGTTATGATGTGATTTCGCGTGACTCAGATGTCAAAATTAGACTCCGGGTGAAGTCCGGATAAAAGTTTACCTCTCCGGTCGCCTTCGGGAATTTTTAGAGTTGAATTTAGCAAATCGGACTTTAAAAATGGACCCGGCGCGGAAATCGGATCGAGTTGGCATTCGGCAAATTCTCGGGTGAGAATTTGGAGAAACGGACATCGTTTTTGGATTCAGCGCGCGAAATCGCTAAGAATGGACTATTTATTTGTTGGTTTTGGAGCACGGTTGATTTGCGCGTTTTTCGAGGCAAAACGGCACGCAAATCGAGGCGAGGCGCGGCGGCACGCTTCCCGAGGCGCGCTGGCGCGCGCGGGGGACAGCACTCCGGCGCGGAACGCGGGGAGCCCGCCACGTGGCGGGCTCCCATTCGCGCCTGCGCGGGCGCGGGGGCACGCGCGCCCGGTGTGGCGGGCGCGTGTCCCGCGCCTGGTGTGGGCGCGCGGTGTAACGCGCCCGTGTGGCGGCGCGTTACCGCGCGCCACGTGGCGACCGGGCGCGTGCGTGAGCCCGGCGCACGCGCCCGGCTGTGGACCCGGGTGGGTTGGGGGCTCCTCATTGGTCCACGCGGTGCACCGGCTCCGTGGACCGGCGCCGTGGACCATCCTCCTTCTCCCCCTTTTCTTCTTCTTCTTCTTTCTCTCCCGAGCGCCATTTTTCTCCCTTCTTCCTTTTCTCTTCTTCACGAGAGCGAGAGGGAGTGAGGAGGGAGGTGGCGTGAGGTGCGGCGGCGCGTCGTGAACTCCGTTTTGCGTGTGAGGACGCCCGGCGGAGCGTTTCGGCGACGGCGGCGCAAACGTGTAAGTCCCGTGTGTTGGTTTTACTGTATTTTTGTACAGTTTATGGAGCATTCTTTTAGACTGTTTTAGACCAACTGTGCACCGTTTTGCGTGCGGACTCCGGCACTGTGCACCGTTTTGCGTGCGGACCCCGTTTTGCGGGCGGATCCTGGCACCGTGCACCGTTTTGCGTGCGGACTCCGGCACTGTGCACCGTTTTGCGTGCGGACCCCGTTTTGCGGGCGGATCCTGGCACCGTGCACCGTTTTGCGTGCGGACTCCGGCACTGTGCACCGTTTTGCGTGCGGACCCCATTTTGCGGGCGGATCCTGGCACCGTGCACCGTTTTGCGTGCGGACTCCGGCACTGTGCACCGTTTTGCGTGCGGACCCGTTTTGCGGGCGAATCCTGGCACCGTGCACCGTTTTGCGTGCGGACTCCGGCACTGTGCACCGTTTTGCGTGCGGACCCCATTTTGCGGGCGGATCCTGGCACCGTGCACCGTTTTGCGTGCGGACTCCGGCACTGTGCACCGTTTTGCGTGCGGACCCCGTTTTGCGGGCGGATCCTGACACCGTCCACCGCTTTATGTGCAGACTCCGTTTCTGGTGCGGACTCCGGCGGCGTGCTCCGTTTTGCGTGCGGACTCCGGCGGCGTGCCCCGTTTGCGTGCGGATCGCGTGGAGGCCAATTGCAAGTGTCTACGAGCAATTGGTGGCAAATCGAGGTGGGTGGCCTTATCTCCAAGTTTTATGGACTGTACAGTATTTCTACTGTTGTAGGACTATGCATGATAGCTTATTTCATTGTGTAGCATGCTATATTGTAGGAATTGTTATTCCTTTTATTATCTGTTAATATAGTTATCTTGGAACTTGACCTAGCACCCCCGTCATACGCTGCATGTGTAACCAGACCAGTAGAAAACCCTCACTTGGGCTAGGGTTATTTATGCTTAGACATCCACACTGTTCTTACATCCCTGGACATAGTGTTTTCTCGCCCGGATAGTGGGCCGAGAGGTCGGGACTTGCTTTAGTGTGGGATGCTTTTGCACTCTTGCTTGGGAGCAGAGTGGAGTCTGGTAGTTGTAGCGGGTTGCTTATCTGTGCGGGGAGCCGTTTGAGTAAACGGTAGTCCCGAGAGGTCTTGTTTTTCCTGTTGTGCTGTCATGGGAGGGAGCCGTTGAGTAGACGGCAGTCCCGGGCCGTCGAGTGTCTTCCGGTCCGTCTTGTTGGGAACCGTTGGGGTTGACGGTGGTCCCAGGTCGTTGAGTGTTGTCCGACCTGTTTTGTTACCCTGAGTTGTGGGTCGTTCCTGGCTGTGGAGTATCTCCAGCCAGTAAGCTTTGTGCTGTGAGCTGTAGGAGAGGCTAGTGTCTCGTGTTTCGAGTTAGCCGATCAGCTGAGTCGTCGAGAGTGCTCCGACTGTTACGCGAGATTTTTGGGGATCTTGAGTCCTACCGTTCTGTGAGTGAGCGTGGATTTGGACTAGCCTGCATATGCCAATGCGTGATTACTCTATGCCGCGCCGTTTTCCTCAGTTGGGGCCGCGCCCCTTGAGATGCCGCTGTGGATGCGATGGTTGGCCTGTGAGGCAGTTTTGCGCGAGGGATGAGTTAGTCGGACAGGACGCCCCACGTAAATCCCGTCCTCATGTGGACGTGTGGTAGTGGGCAGGAGCGTTCCTAGTCGACAGGCGCGGGCTTGGCTGGACCTTTGAGGTAGTCAGTTCGATTGGGACGATTGAGCACCTTGGGTGCGAGTGGTCTCATTTACTTTCTTCTGTTCCACTTTTGAGTGTCTAGATAGAGGCATGATAGCTGTAGAGTAGATCCAGCTTTTCTTATTCTGTTTTTCTTGCCTGTTATCTTTTACCTCTAGTAGACTTGGTGGGCAGACCGTTGGACTTGTTGACGGCACCCACTGAGAACTACTGTGGGAAGTAGTTCTCACACCCGTCGTGGTGTCTTTTCCCCAGGGACTTCTTCTATCGTTCCTGTGCTCCTGTTGCTGATCCTTCTGGCCGAGGCGAGGGAGTCGCGAGCTAGTTCCCTACCCGTCGTTGGAGTGTAGCTGTACCCCTTCAGAGGAGAGCTCCAGTTGATTAGTTTATTTTACTTTTACAGTTTGAGAGGCTGTTGTAGTGAGGATATTCTTGTATCGAGAGTTTGTACACTGATGTATTTATTGGAGATACCTCCCTTTTGAGTTTTGTATCAGAGGACTTTGTATACGATCGTATTTGGGAGATGGATACTGTATTATTTCAGTTGTACAGTGTTCGGATTGCAGTTTTTAGTAGTTTACTTTCAGCTCTCTGATATCTGTTTACTGTAGATGATTCTTTCTGCAGGTTAGACGCTTCGTCTGTACGGCAGTTTCCGTACAGATGGCGGATCTGTTGGCGAGCCCGGGTCGCAGTTTCGACCCCGGGGCGTGACAGATTAGAGTGGTATCAGAGCCTAGGTTGTAGGTCGTGGTGGACTTAGAAACCCTAGGCTTGTGGTTGGATATTAGGACGACTACGTGAGAGTCGTGACTTTTAGCGAGAGTCCTGATTGAGTTTTTACCTCTCCCAAGAGACGGGATGAGAGTTTGGCATGTTTTTTTCCTAAGCGATTATGTTGGCTGCCGAATGGCACGATGCTATGGAATGGATGACATGCCTTAGACTTTCGCTGGATTGGGTCGTATGGTTGTTGTGTCCTGACGTTTGTTTTTGTGCAGCGGTTTGCGATACCCCTGTGACGTCAGGTTGTGATAGGACACACCCCGCACCTGATGAGTACCCGAGCAGCGGGAGACGGAGCTATCAGAGCAGTGCGAGACCCAGGAGTTTGTGTGTCGTGTTGGTTCCCCACTTTAACCGAGAAGGGCCGAATCCCTGAACGGTAAAGGATCAAGAACTTCGATAGGATGAGCCTAGAGTCTGTTTTTGTTTGATTGGGGTTCTAGGCACCGGTCTATCGGGATTTTCGGATCTTTGCCGTGTCAGTCGGTTCTTCTCGCCTATTGAGTGGGGCGTTGTTGTGGGAGCCGTTTGAAGTGACGGCGATCCCAGCTGTGTGGATATTTTCCCTGGCCGAGTTACCAGGAGGACACTTTCCCTGGCCGAGTTACCAGGAGGACATTTTCCCTGGCTGAGTGACCAGGAGGACACTTTCCCTGGCCGAGTGACCAGGAGGACATTTTCCCTGGCCGAGTTACCAGGAGGATAATTTCCCTGGCTGAGTGACCAGGAGGATAGTTTCCCTGGCTGAGTTACCAGGAGGATATTTTTTCCCCTGGCTGAGTTACCAGGAGGATATTTACCCTGGCTAAGTTACCAGGAGGGCAGTTTTTCCCTGGCTGAGTTACCAGGAGGGCAGTTTTTCCCTGGCTGAGTTACCAGGAGGGCGTTTTCCCTGGCTGAGTTACCAGGAGGGCAGTTTTCCCTGGCTGAGTTACCAGGAGGGCGTTTACCCTGGCTAAGTTACCAGGAGGGCAGTTTTTCCCTGGCTGAGTTACCAGGAGGGCAGTTTTTCCCTGGCTGAGTTACCAGGAGGGCGTTTTCCCTGGCTGAGTTACCAGGAGGGCAGTTTTTCCCTGGCTGAGTTACCAGGAGGGCGTTTTCCCTGGCTGAGTTACCAGGAGGGCAGTTTTCCCTGGCTGAGTTACCAGGAGGGCGTTTTCCCTGGCTGAGTTACCAGGAGGGCGTTTCCCTGGCCGAGTTACCAGAGGGATAATTATCACTGGCCGAGTTACCAGATGGATAATTATCACTGGCCGAGTTACCAGAGGGATAATTATCACTGGCCGAGTTACCAGATGGATAATTATCACTGGCCGAGTTACCAGATGGATAATTTTTCCTGGCCGAAGTACCAGGAGGATACTTTCCACTGGCCGAGTTACCAGTGAGAGGCGATGCCGCCCAGTGAGGGGCGATGCCGCCCAGTGAGTGGCGATGTCACCCAGTGAGGGGCGATGCCGCCTAGTGAGAGGCGATGCCGCCCAGTGAGGGGCGATGCCGCCTAGTGAGTGGCGATGCCGCCTAGTGAGTGGCGATGCCGCCCAGTGAGTGGCGATGCCGCCTAGTGAGTGGCGATGTCGCCCGGTGTGGGGCTATGCCGCCCAGTGAGGGGCGATGCCGCCTAGTGAGGGGCGATGCCGCCCAGTGAGTGGCGATGCCGCCCAATGAGTGACGATGCCGCCTAGTGAGTGGCGAAGGTTTGGCCTGTTGAGGCGATTGTCACCTCCGGCCGAGTTACCAGGTGGTTATTTTAGTGAGATTGAGATGATCTGACAGGACGCCGAGATTTGATGGCGTCGAGTTCGTCCTGATGGACTACCGGGAGCGTCTCCAGCCGTGAGTGGCGTGTTGACATAGTTTCCCGCTTTAAACGAGAGGGACCGAATCCCTGAGCGGTAAAGGAGCGAAAACTTCGATAGACTGAGCCTAGAGTCTGTTCTTGTTTGATTGGAGTTCTAGGCACCGGTCTATCGGGATTTTTGGATCTTTGCCGCGTCAGTCGGTTCTTCTCGCCTATGAGTGGGGTGTTGCTGTGAGTTGAGTCGTTGAGGGTTCTCCGACATAGCTGTGAGAGTGCTAGGGCATTTGCATTGATGTATGGGCTAGAGATAGGACCTTTAGCTTGTGCTCGTGAGGTTCAGATACCTGATCACGTGTTGCACATAGATGGGAGTTATTGGTCCTGCCCAGTGCAGTTGGAGCCCTGGTTTTTGCCTGTTGATCTTTTGGCCCTTCTTCAGCTCCGGGTTTTCGAGGTAGTGTTGGGTATAGGACTGTGAAGATCCGAGGCCCTGATGCTTGAGTATACCACACCGTTGGTACACGGTGGTGATGCCACGCCGTTGGTGTACGGCAGTGATGCCACGCCGTTGGTGCACGGCAGTGATGCCACGCCGTGGGTGCACGGTGATGATGCCACACCGTTGATGCACGGTGGTGATGCCACGCCGTTGGTGCACGGCAGTGATGCCACGCCGTTGGTGCACGGCAGTGATGCCACGCCGTGGGTGCACGGTGATGATGCCACACCGTTGATGCACGGTGATGATGCCACACCGTTGGTGCACGGTGGTGATGCCACGCCGTTGGTGCACGGCAGTGATGCCACGCCGTTGGTGCACGGCAGTGATGCCACGCCGTGGGTGCACGGTGATGATGCCACACCGTTGGTGCACGGTGGTGATGCCACACCGTTGGTGCACGGCAGTGATGCCACGCCTTTGGTGCACGGCGGTAATGCCACGCCGTTGGTGCACGGCAGTGATGCCACACCGTTGATGCACGGTGATGATGCCACACCGTTGGTGCACGGTGCTGATGCCACGCCGTTGGTGCACGGCAGTGATGCCACGCCGTTGGTGCACGGCAGTGATGCCACGCCGTGGGTGCACGGTGATGATGCCACACCGTTGGTGCACGGCAGTGATGCCACGCCGTTGGTGCACGGCAGTGATGCCACGCCATTGGTGCACGGCGGTAATGCCACGCCGTTGGTGCACGGCAGTGATGCCACACCGTTGATGCACGGTTGTTTTCCCAAAAAGGAAGAAGGGGAAAACGTGAGGATGTTGTGGAAAGAAAATTTAAAAGAACCAGAAAATAGAAGGGTTCATGCTTCCCAGATACCCGCAGGTACCCGGTTAATTATGCCGTCCTTGTTACATTTCGGCTACCTCCGATTAAGCTGATTATGATCAAAATAGCATACTCCAAGTATTGTTTTTTTTATTTTTATTTTTATTTATTATTTATTTTATAATGATAATGATGACAACCATTTAAAAGTTTTTCTGAGTCATTTACATATTTATGTAAGTATATGAGTCCACGAAATCCATAATATCCAGCGCAATTGTCATATTGTCCATAATGTCCAGCGCAATTGTCATATTGTCCATAATGTCCAGCGCAATTGTCATATTGTCCCCGCGATTATTAAGCTTATATTCACTCGCTTCGAAGCCGATATGATATTTCAACTAACAATAATTTTATCAGCTTAAAATCTTTTTTTTTAAAAAAAATAAATATTATGGTCTTAAACTTTATATATATATGTGTATATATATATATATATATATATATATATATATATATATATATATATATATATATATATATATCAGATTTTTTTTTTTTTTATTTTATATATATATATTTTTTAACTCAATGTGCAAACCAACTTTATTAGTAAAAGCACATTAGCAAATACATACTAATTTAAGCATAGTAAAAGAAATTGATTTCACCCCTGGTTACTTGCTCACGAAGCAAGAACTTAATTAATTCCACCTGGTTACTTGCTCACGAAGCAGAGGAAGAAGCTTCGGCGGCGAGGCGGCGACGCGAAGGGCGGCGGCTCGAAGGCTTGCGAGGAGAAGGCGGCGACTCGGTGGAGACCCGCGGGGCAGCGGCTCGGCGACGTGGGGCGCGGCGTGGCGACGCGAGCGGCGGCTTGCGAGCAGACGGCGGCGACGTGAGCGGTGGCTTCGGCGGGCAGACGGCGGCGAGGCGAGCGGCGGCTTCGGCGGCGACGCGAGGTGATGGTGACGGCGACTGGGCGACGTGGGGCGCGGCGCGGCGACGCGAGCGGCGGCTTGCGAGCAGACGGCGGTTGAGGCGGTTGAGATGGGGCGATGGTGACGCGAGCGGCGGCTTGCGAGGAGAAGGCGGCGCGATCACCTCTCTCTCTCTCTATTTTTTTTTTTCTTTTGCTTTTTCTTTGCACAGAGCAACTCTCCTCTCCTCCCTATTTTTTTTTTTTTTTTTGCTCTCTCTCTCAGACTTCTCTTCTTTTTTTTTTTTTCTGGTCTCGCCCCCTCTTCTCCGGTGAAGCTCCCCCCTTTTTATAGGCTCCAATCCGAAGATATTTTTTTTTATTTTATTATTATTATTATTTATTTTATTTTTTTATTTATTTTTATTATATATATATATATATATATATATATATATATATATATATACTATTTTATTTTATTTTATTATATTTTGTTTTAGAATTAACTGATTTGGGCCAGCCCAACAAATGCCCCCCACCAGATTGGGTGTGAAGCAAAAGAGGAACACCCAAACTGGTGAGCCACAATATTGATATGGAGAAGAACATATTGATTACTCGGATAGGGACATCTGGGTGTACCACTTGTTCCAGTATGCTGAGGTTGAACATGATCGGGTAGGGACTACCGAAGAGTGTACCGTAGACCAGCTCGAAGTGACTCAACGACTATATGGGCCGCAATGTTGTCACGAAGAAGAACACACTGACCACTCGGGCAGGGACATCTGGGTGTACCACTTGTGCCAATATGCTGAGGTTGAACATGATCGGGTAGGGACTACCGAAGAGTGTACCGTAGACCAGCTTGAAGTGACTCAACGACTATATGGGCCGCAATGTTGTCACGAAGAAGAACATACTGACCACTCGGGCAGGGACATCTGGGTGTACCACTTGTGCCAATATGCTGAGGTTGAACATGATCGGGTAGGGACTACCGAAGAGTGTACCGTAGACCAGCTTGAAGTGACTCAACGACTATATGGGCCGCAATGTTGTCACGAAGAAGAACATACTGACCACTCGGGCAGGGACATCTGGGTGTACCACTTGTGCCAATATGCTGAGGTTGAACATGATCGGGTAGGGACTACCGAAGAGTGTACCGTAGACCAGCTTGAAGTGACTCAACGACTATATGGGCCGCAATGTTGTCACGAAGAAGAACATACTGACCACTCGGGCAGGGACATCTGGGTGTACCACTTGTGCCAATATGCTGAGGTTGAACATGATCGGGTAGGGACTACCGAAGAGTGTACCGTAGACTACTTGAAGTGACTCAACGACTATATGGGCCGCAATATTGTCAAGAAGAAGAACATACTGACCACTCGGGCAGGGACATCTGCACTTGTGCCAATATGCTGAGGTTGAACATGATCGGGTAGGGACTACCGAAGAGTGTACCGTAGACCAGCTCAAAGTGACTCAACGACTATATGGGCCGCAATATTGTCACGAAAAAGAACACACTGACCACTCGGGCAGGGACATCTGGGTGTACCACTTGTGCCAATATGCTGAGGTTGAACATGATCGGGTAGGGACTACCGAAGAGTGTACCGTAGACCAGCTCGAAGTGACTCAACGACTATATGGGCCGCAATGTTGCCATGAAGAAGAACACACTGACCACTCGGGCAGGGACATCTGGGTGTACCACTTGTGCCAATATGCTGAGGTTGAACATGATCGGGTAGGGACTACCGAAGAGTGTACCGTAGACCAGCTCGAAGTGACTCAACGACTATATGGGCCGCAATGTTGTCACGAAGAAGAACACACTGACCACTCGGGCAGGGACATCTGGGTGTACCACTTGTGCCAATGTGCTGAGGTTGAACATGATCGGGTAGGGACTACCGAAGAGTGTACCGTAGATCAGCTCGAAGTGACTCAACGACTATATGGGCCGCAATGTTGTCACGAAGAAGAACATACTGACCACTCGGGCAGGGACATCTGGGTGTACCACTTGTGCCAATATGCTGAGGTTGAACATGATCGGGTAGGGACTACCGAAGAGTGTACCGTAGACCAGCTCGAAGTGACTCAACGACTATATGGGCCGCCATGTTGTCACGAAGAAGAACACACTGACCACTCGGGCAGGGACATCTGGGTGTACCACTTGTGCCAATATGCTGAGGTTGAACATGATCGGGTAGGGACTACCGAAGAGTGTACCGTAGACCAACTTGAAGTGACTCAACGACTATATGGGCCGCAATGTTGTCACGAAGGAGAACACACTGACCACTCGGGCAGGGACATCTGGGTGTACCACTTGTGCCAATATGCTGAGGTTGAACATGATCGGGTAGGGACTACCGAAGAGTGTACCGTAGACCAGCTCGAAGTGACTCAACGACTATATGGGCCGCAATGTTGTCACGAAGAAGAACACACTGACCACTCGGGCAGGGACATCTGGGTGTACCACTTGTGCCAATGTGCTGAGGTTGAACATGATCGGGTAGGGACTACCGAAGAGTGTACCGTAGATCAGCTCGAAGTGACTCAACGATTATATGGGCCGCAATGTTGTCACGAAGAAGAACATACTGACCACTCGGGCAGGGACATCTGGGTGTACCACTTGTGCCAATATGCTGAGGTTGAACATGATCGGGTAGGGACTACCGAAGAGTGTACCGTAGACCAGCTCGAAGTGACTTAGCGACTATATGGGCCGCAATGTTGTCACGAAGAAGAGCACACTGACCACTCGGGCAGGGACATCTGGGTGTACCACTTGTGCCAATGTGCTGAGGTTGAACATGATCGGGTAGGGACTACCGAAGAGTGTACCGTAGACCAGCTCGAAGTGACTCAACGACTATATGGGCCGCAATGTTGTCACGAAAAAGAACACACTGACCACTCGGGCAGGGACATCTGGGTATACCACTTGTGTCAATATGCTGAGGTTGAACATGATCGGGTAGGGACTACCGAAGAGTGTACCGTAGACCAGCTCAAAGTGACTCAACGACTATATGGGCCGCAATGTTGTCACGAAAAAGAACACTTGGCGTATAAGGGAGTTGTCACGAACGATCTTTTGCTGACGTTCCTTCTTTCCACCTTATGTCTAAACATTGTATTTCCTCAAAAATCGGCCATTGATTGGAGGAAGTGGGCGCTTCCCGTCTTGATCAACCAACTGGTAGGCACCGCCTTCATAAACTTTTTCAATTACATAGGGCCCTTCCCACTTAGGTTGGAACTTACCCTTGGAGTGCTGGTTTGACATGAAATTTCTTGGCATGACCAAAACCAAGTCCCCTTGCTTATAAGCTCTTGATTTTACCATCTTGTTGTATGCATGGGATATCCGAATTCGATAAAGTTCGAGATTTTGCTGAGCTTGGAGCCTCAATCCTTCAAGAGAGTCTAATTCTTGCAGACGAAGTTTAGTTTGATGGTCGTCGGTGATATTTTCATGTATCGCCGCTCTTAAGGAAGGAATTTCCACTTCTAAGGGTACAACGGCTTCTCCTCCGAATACCAAAGAATATGGAGTCATTTGAGTCGGGGTGCGCATAGTCGTTCGATACGCCCACAGTACTTCAAGTAGTTTGACATCCCAATCTCGCCTATTCTTTGAGACAGTTTTCTTTAACAATTTTACCAGAGTTTTATTAAAAGCTTCTGCCAAGCCATTGGCCTGTGGATAATATATAGAAGAGTATCTCCAGTCAATTTTGAATTTATCAGCAAATCGATGTACCTTGTGTGATCGAAATGAAGGGCCATTGTCAGAGATGATTCGGTTTGGAATACCAAACCTAAAAAATGATGTGATGTAAAAAGAAGTTAACCACGCTCTCTGCCTTGACTTCTCGTATTATCAATCGATTTTGCATTTTTATACAGTGCAAGTATCTCTGGTGATCTTTGATATTCAAGCTCAACCTTTCCTGATGCTATCATCAACTCAGTGATGTTGGTTGGCTTATATCTTGATACCTCCATCGAATACCAAGATTGCATCCCTTTGATACAAAGCTCTACTGTCTGAGTAGGCTTTAATTCATCAGGATACATGATACTCATGTTTCTCCACCTAGCAACATAATCTTCAACCCTTTCGTCCCTTCCCTGCTTCAGCTCTGCAAGCTCACCGAGAGAGACATCTCTTTTGACTGAAATAAAATGTGCCTTGAAAAGAACTTTCATCATATCCCAATCGAGAACAGATCCTGGAGTTAGTTTACTATACCAATGAAAAGCAGCCCCTTTTAATGAAAGAGAGAATTGCCGAAGCAGCAATGAAGGGTTTGTGGCAACATCTCCACATGCAGCTTCAAAGTGAGTCAGATGTTCTCGTGCATCACCGGTTCCATCAAACATTTGAAACCTTGGGCGACTGTAATTGGGCGGATACGGAACATGATCATGCCATGCTGGATATGGCTTATCACATTCTGTTAGCAACGACTCTTTATCTTGAGACAGTTGTTTAACTTTGGAAGTGACAATATTATCTAATAGTCGTTGAAGAGTCGAAGGGGTCATTGATGATATGGGTACTTCGTGAGAGGCTGATGGTTCATTAATAGTAGGATTTCGTTGATACGGCGACCCTTGATGTTCCGTGTTCTGAGGATTTGCATCGGCAGCTTGTTCGATGGAGTGAGACTGCTGAGCTGATTGACCATGAGTTTGTTGTTGTTGTTGTTGTTGTTGTTGTTGTTGTAGAAGTGTATTCATGGCTTCCATCAAAGTGCTCATTTGAGTAGCCATCTGGTCAATTCGATTATCCCTTTCTTCGATTCGACGCATTAAATCTTCAGTGGTGACTTGGTCTGCCATATTTGTTGTAAAGTGAGGACTTACACCATAAAGTGGAGCTTCTAATGGCGTAGCAGAAGGAGTAATAGCTTCTCCATCTCCTGCATTTTCCACTTCTTCATCTTCCAAGTTGGGAGGTAAATGAAGCATTAAGTTTTGATCTCTACTAGATTCCCCAAGTGTTACGTGACTTAATGCAGCCGATTTTAATCTCGTGTTAGCTCCAGCTCTCTGAGCCAGCTGTTGAAGCTCAGATGGATCTTCTGGAAGAGCGTGATAATTTTTACCGCCAGGTCGACTTGTATAAGGATTCTCTTCCTTATCTTGCCCCCTGCTAGAATCTGTTCCTATCATCATACATGAAAATATCACCGGAGTTATTTTACCTTGATGAAGCATGACTTTTCGTGTAAGTGTTGACCTCCCATTCGACAACTTTGATTCTTGATTAGAAGAGATTCTTCGCATACTGTCCTTGTCCTTCGTAGCAAAACGTAGAAAAGACGTATCCTTGTCGATGGCAGATGAAATTCGTGCCAAAAGAACTCCCTTCTTTTCTGTTGAAAGCTTAACCTCTCCATATTTCATAAATAATTCGTCAAGCTCCTGGCGACGACGGAGGCGATTTTTGGTCCGCCGAATGTTCCTTTCTTGCGATCGGGTGTATCCCGAAAATGAAGGGGTGGAACATTTAGCATCCGATTTTTTAAATGAATTATAATGAGAAAGTTGTGCCCCGTTCGCAAGGATAGCAAACCGATTTGAAGTGGACAGAATAGAATTCTGCCCCCAGTCCTTCTTTGCAGATGTCACCAAGGGGACCTCAGGGAATGCGATTTCGCAAGTAACATTTTTCGAACCATAACGCGCAGCATTTCGAAATAATTTATATTTCATTTCAGTAAATGTATGAGCAGTTATGATAACAGACACCTTTTTTGATTTTGGAGCTGAAGCGAATGGATCAGACATTAGCCAGCCGGCTTTAACCCCCGATTTGCTCGTCGATGTTTTGCAAGAAACCGGCCGAGGAATTGATGGAATACTTTTCTTCAAGGAAAGGTGCGCGCTTAAAACTACTTTGCTTGCAGCAGCTTTTGCTTTGCACCTTCTTCGTTTATCGCGCTTCGCTATGTGCTTGAAATGAATACTAGGGTCTTCAGTGAAATGGGCTACAGTGGTTGAGCCCCAAGTAATGATGACGGTTGGGGGGAATGCCCCAAATTGCATGAAGTGATAAACGGACAGAGTTGGCATCCAGTCGCCGACTCGCCAAATGCTAGCCATACTTTGACATTCATTAAATAAATATTGTCAGTATAAAAATAAAAAAATAAAATTAAATTAAATCACATAACCAGAAAAGATGGGAGGAGAAGCATTCCCCAGTGGAGTCGCCATTTTGTTTTCCCAAAAAGGAAGAAGGGGAAAACGTGAGGATGTTGTGGAAAGAAAATTTAAAAGAACCAGAAAATAGAAGGGTTCATGCTTCCCAGATACCCGCAGGTACCCGGTTAATTATGCCGTCCTTGTTACATTTCGGCTACCTCCGATTAAGCTGATTATGATCAAAATAGCATACTCCAAGTATTGTTTTTTTTATTTTTATTTTTATTTATTATTTATTTTATAATGATAATGATGACAACCATTTAAAAGTTTTTCTGAGTCATTTACATATTTATGTAAGTATATGAGTCCACGAAATCCATAATATCCAGCGCAATTGTCATATTGTCCATAATGTCCAGCGCAATTGTCATATTGTCCATAATGTCCAGCGCAATTGTCATATTGTCCCCGCGATTATTAAGCTTATATTCACTCGCTTCGAAGCCGATATGATATTTCAACTAACAATAATTTTATCAGCTTAAAATCTTTTTTTTTAAAAAAAATAAATATTATGGTCTTAAACTTTATATATATATATATATATATATATATATATATATATATATATATATATATATATATATATATATATATAATCAGATTTTTTTTTTTTTATTTTATATATATATATTTTTTTAACTCAATGTGCAAACCAACTTTATTAGTAAAAGCACATTAGCAAATACATACTAATTTAAGCATAGTAAAAGAAATTGATTTCACCCCTGGTTACTTGCTCACGAAGCAAGAACTTAATTAATTCCACCTGGTTACTTGCTCACGAAGCAGAGGAAGAAGCTTCGGCGGCGAGGCGGCGACGCGAAGGGCGGCGGCTCGAAGGCTTGCGAGGAGAAGGCGGCGACTCGGTGGAGACCCGCGGGGCAGCGGCTCGGCGACGTGGGGCGCGGCGTGGCGACGCGAGCGGCGGCTTGCGAGCAGACGGCGGCGACGTGAGCGGTGGCTTCGGCGGGCAGACGGCGGCGAGGCGAGCGGCGGCTTCGGCGGCGACGCGAGGTGATGGTGACGGCGACTGGGCGACGTGGGGCGCGGCGCGGCGACGCGAGCGGCGGCTTGCGAGCAGACGGCGGTTGAGGCGGTTGAGATGGGGCGATGGTGACGCGAGCGGCGGCTTGCGAGGAGAAGGCGGCGCGATCACCTCTCTCTCTCTCTATTTTTTTTTTCTTTTGCTTTTTCTTTGCACAGAGCAACTCTCCTCTCCTCCCTTTTTTTTTTTTTTTTTTTTGCTCTCTCTCTCAGACTTCTCTTCTCTTTTTTTTTTTTCTGGTCTCGCCCCCCTCTTCTCCGGTGAAGCTCCCCCCTTTTTATAGGCTCCAATCCGAAGATATTTTTTTTTATTTTATTATTATTATTATTTTATTTTATTTTTTTATTTATTTTTATTATTATTATATATATATATATATATATATATATATATATATATATATATATATATATATATATATACTATTTTATTTTATTTTATTATATTTTGTTTTAGAATTAACTGATTTGGGCCAGCCCAACAACGGTGATGATGCCACACCGTTGGTGCACGGTGGTGATGCCACGCCGTTGGTGCACGGCAGTGATGCCACGCCGTGGGTGCACGACAGTGATGCCACGTTGTAGGTGCACAACGGTGAGAGTTTTGTGGATGTTTCGGACTGTGACCGCGAGTTGGGCATCAGCTTTATGATCGCCTTGTGAGCCAGTTTTCAGTCCCGTTCACCGACGGTTTGATCCCCGTCAGGGTGTTCTTTATGGGTTGAGGGCTCGACTTCGACCGCGGGTCTGTTGGGGTTATGATAGCTTGTTGAGCGACCAACTGTGGCACGAGTTTGTGCCTTTTTAGGATCCCTTTTGAGGGTAGCCTGCAGTTGTGTAGTCCACTCGAGTGGTTTCGGATCGGGAAGTAACCAAGTGAAGACCCCAGCTTTTTGGATTCCCTTCCTTATTGGATGTATGTGCGGGTATGCTTCGGGTCGTCTTGTTGAGATTTGCACCATGTTGTGGTTGGTGCGTGTTACACTTGTGGTTTTCCCGTTTCCCCCAGCCTTTTTGAGGAGCCCTTTGGTTTTCCACGTCTCAGCTCAGTAGTGATGTGTTTTTCCTCGCCGTGATTTACTTGCCCCTTTGAGATCCGTGATTATTGGAGTACGAGGGACGCCCGTTGCAAATTCTGGCTCGAGAGATGAGAGAATTGCACATCGGGTCATACCGTACTTGTTGTTTTTGCGGAGTAATCACGAGGAGCGAGTGGAGTTTTGGGAGCTGGAGACGTATTGTTAGATACCTAGCCTTGGTATTCTTGACTCCTGATGGGCTTGATTTAGTTTCGAGGACGAAACTTTCTTTTAGTGGGGGAGGATGTGAGGTCCCGGAATCCCCGGCGTAGGAGTTGCTGGTTGTTGGGCAGCTTTTAGTGGCCGTTGGGAGTGTTTGTGCGCGTGTCGGGCCCAAGAAATGAATTTGTGATGCAATTTGGGATTTGCTTGCATCACTGGAGGCCTGCGTGGGTTGCGCGCAATTTGGACACAAGCGGTGGACTTCGGGCTTAAATGAGACCCCGTGGGAAGTTGGAGGACCCGTCGGGTGTTATGATGTGATTTCGCGCGACTCAGATGTCAAAATTAGACTCCGGGTGAAGTCCGGATAAAAGTTTACCTCTCCGGTCGCCTTCGGGAATTTTTAGAGTTTGAATTTAGCAAATCGGACTTTAAAAATGGACCCGGCGCGGAAATCGGATCGAGTTGGCATTCGGCAAATTCTCGGGTGAGAATTTGGAGAAACGGACATCGTTTTTGGATTCAGCGCGCGAAATCGCTAAGAATGGACTATTTATTTGTTGGTTTTGGAGCACGGTTGATTTGCGCGTTTTTCGAGGCAAAACGGCACGCAAATCGAGGCGAGGCGCGGCGGCACGCTTCCCGAGGCGCGCTGGCGCGCGCGGGGGACAGCACTCCGGCGCGGAACGCGGGGAGCCCGCCACGTGGCGGGCTCCCATTCGCGCCTGCGCGGGCGCGGGGGCACGCGCGCCCGTGTGGCGGGCGCGTGTCCCGCGCCTGGTGTGGGCGCGCGGTGTAACGCGCCCGTGTGGCGGCGCGTTACCGCGCGCCACGTGGCGACCGGGCGCGTGCGTGAGCCCGGCGCACGCGCCCGGCTGTGGACCGGGTGGGTTGGGGGCTCCTCATTGGTCCACGCGGTGCACCGGCTCCGTGGACCGGCGCCGTGGACCATCCTCCTTCTCCCCCTTTTCTTCTTCTTCTTCTTTCTCTCCCGAGCGCCATTTTTCTCCCTTCTTCCTTTTCTCTTCTTCACGAGAGCGAGAGGGAGTGAGGAGGGAGGTGGCGTGAGGTGCGGCGGCGCGTCGTGAACTCGTTTTGCGTGCGAGGACGCCCGGCGGAGCGTTTCGGCGACGGCGGCGCAAACGTGTAAGTCCCGTGTGTTGGTTTTACTGTATTTTTGTACAGTTTATGGAGCATTCTTTTAGACTGTTTTAGACCAACTGTGCACCGTTTTGCGTGCGGACTCCGGCACTGTGCACCGTTTTGCGTACGGACCCCGTTTTGCGGGCGGATCCTGGCACCGTGCACCGTTTTGCGTGCGGACTCCGGCACTGTGCACCGTTTTGCGTGCGGACCCCGTTTTGCGGGCGGATCCTGGCACCGTGCACCGTTTTGCGTGCGGACTCCAGCACTGTGCACCGTTTTGCGTGCGGACCCCGTTTTGCGGGCGGATCCTGGCACCGTGCACCGTTTTGCGTGCGGACTCCGGCACTGTGCACCGTTTTGCGTGCGGACCCCGTTTTGCGGGCGAATCCTGGCACCGTGCACCGTTTTGCGTGCGGACTCCGGCACTGTGCACCGTTTTGCGTGCGGACCCCATTTTGCGGGCGGATCCTGGCACCGTGCACCGTTTTGCGTGCGGACTCCGGCACTGTGCACCGTTTTGCGTGCGGACCCGTTTTGCGGGCGGATCCTGACACCGTGCACCGCTTTATGTGCAGACTCCGTTTCTGGTGCGGACTCCGGCGGCGTGCTCCGTTTTGCGTGCGGACTCCGGCGGCGTGCCCCGTTTGCGTGCGGATCGCGTGGAGGCCAATTGCAAGTGTCTACGAGCAATTGGTGGCAAATCGAGGTGGGTGGCCTTATCTCCAAGTTTTATGGACTGTACAGTATTTCTACTGTTGTAGGACTATGCATGATAGCTTATTTCATTGTGTAGCATGCTATATTGTAGGAATTGTTATTCCTTTTATTATCTGTTAATATAGTTATCTTGGAACTTGACCTAGCACCCCCGTCATATGCTGCATGTGTAACCAGACCAGTAGAAAACCCTCACTTGGGCTAGGGTTATTTATGCTTAGACATCCACACTGTTCTTACATCCCTGGACATAGTGTTTTCTCGCCCGGATAGTGGGCCGAGAGGTCGGGACTTGCTTTAGTGTGGGATGCTTTTGCACTCTTGCTTGGGAGCAGAGTGGAGTCTGGTAGTTGTAGCGGGTTGCTTATCTGTGCGGGGAGCCGTTTGAGTAAACGGTAGTCCCGAGAGGTCTTGTTTTTCCTGTTGTGCTGTCATGGGAGGGAGCCGTTGAGTAGACGGCAGTCCCGGGCCGTCGAGTGTCTTCCGGTCCGTCTTGTTGGGAACCGTTGGGGTTGACGGTGGTCCCAGGTCGTTGAGTGTTGTCCGACCTGTTTTGTTACCCTGAGTTGTGGGTCGTTCCTGGCTGTGGAGTATCTCCAGCCAGTAAGCTTTGTGCTGTGAGCTGTAGGAGAGGCTAGTGTCTCGTGTTTCGAGTTAGCCGATCAGCTGAGTCGTCGAGAGTGCTCCGACTGTTACGCGAGATTTTTGGGGATCTTGAGTCCTACCGTTCTGTGAGTGAGCGTGGATTTGGACTAGCCTGCATATGCCAATGCGTGATTACTCTATGCCGCGCCGTTTTCCTCAGTTGGGGCCGCGCCCCTTGAGATGCCGCTGTGGATGCGATGGTTGGCCTTGAGGCAGTTTTGCGCGAGGGATGAGTTAGTCGGACAGGACGCCCCACGTAAATCCCGTCCTCTTGTGGACGTGTGGTAGTGGGCAGGAGCGTTCCTAGTCGACAGGCGCGGGCTTGGCTGGACCTTTGAGGTAGTCAGTTCGATTGGGACGATTGAGCACCTTGGGTGCGAGTGGTCTCATTTACTTTCTTCTGTTCCACTTTTGAGTGTCTAGATAGAGGCATGATAGCTGTAGAGTAGATCCAGCTTTTCTTATTCTATTTTTCTTGCCTGTTATCTTTTACCTCTAGTAGACTTGGTGGGCAGACCGTTGGACTTGTTGACGGCACCCACTGAGAACTACTGTGGGAAGTAGTTCTCACACCCGTCGTGGTGTCTTTTCCCCAGGGGCTTCTTCTATCGTTCCTGTGCTCCTGTTGCTGATCCTTCTGGCCGAGGCGAGGGAGTCGCGAGCTAGTTCCCTACCCGTCGTTGGAGTGTAGCTGTACCCCTTCAGAGGAGAGCTCCAGTTGATTAGTTTATTTTACTTTTACAGTTTGAGAGGCTGTTGTAGTGAGGATATTCTTGTATCGAGAGTTTTGTACACTGATGTATTTATTGGAGATACCTCCCTTTTGAGTTTTGTATTAGAGGACTTTGTATACGATCGTATTTGGGAGATGGATACTGTATTATTTCAGTGGTACAGTGTTCGGATTGCAGTTTTTATTAGTTTACTTTCAGCTCTCTGATATCTGTTTACTGTAGATGATTCTCTCTGCAGGTTAGACGCTTCGTCTGTACGGCAGTTTCCGTACAGATGGCGGATCTGTTGGCGAGCCCGGGTCGCAGTTTCGACCCCGGGGCGTGACACAGGTGAAGGCCGAGCATCAGCGACCGGCGGGGAAATTGCAACCACTACCTGTACCCGAATGGAAATGGGAGCAAATCACGATGGACTTTGTCACCGGATTTCCACGTTCGCATCAGGGTCATGACGCTATCTGGGTCGTCGTAGATCAGCTAACGAAGTCAGCTCACTTCCTACCCATCCACATGACCTGGACTCGCGACCGACTGGCTCAAGTCTACATCGGCGAGATTGTGAGGCTACACGGGATACCGACATCTATTACTTCAGAAAGAGACACAAGGTTCGTCTCAAACTTTTGGCAGAGTCTACAACGAGCCTTGGGGACCAAGCTACACTTCAGCTCAGCCTTTCACCCCCAGACGGATGGACAATCCGAGCGGGTGATCCAGATCCTCGAGGACATGCTCCGTGCTTGCATACTGGATTTGGGAGACGGATGGTCACGCTACCTACCCCTTGTCGAGTTCGCCTACAACCACAGCTACCAGGCGAGCATCCGGATGGCGCCGTACGAAGCATTGTACGGCAGACGCTGCAGATCCCCGATTTGTTGGGACGATCTGGGGGAGCGAAAGTTTTTGGGACCGGACTTGGTGGAGGAAACTGAGGAAAAAGTGCGCCTCATCAGACGGCGGTTGGTGACCGCCCAGAGCCGACAAAAGAGCTACGCAGACCGAAGGCGCCGCGATTTGGAATTCCAGGTGGAAGAGCACGTGTTGTTGCGGGTGTCACCGTCAAAAGGGGTGAAGCGGTTTGGGTTGAGAGGCAAATTGAGCCCGCGGTACGTGGGGCCTTTCGAGATTTTGGAGCGCATCGGCCCTGTGGCCTACCGCCTCGCCCTACCGCCGAACCTTGACCGAGTTCATGACGTGTTCCATGTGTCCATGCTTCGGAAGTACCTCCCCGATCCATCGCGAGTGCTCGACGTCGCTACCATCGAGCTTAAAGAGGACCTGAGCTTCGAGGAAGTACCGGTGCGGATCCTAGCACGAGAGGACAAAAAGCTATGAAGTCGAACAATCCCCTACGTGAAAGTGCTTTGGAGCAATCAAGAAGAGCGTGAGGCAACATGGGAACCAGAGTCAAGGATGAGGGAGTGCTACCCCGATCTTTTCGCCGCGGGCGAGAGCTAAGTTTCGAGGACGAAACTTGTTTTTAGCGGTGAGTGGTGTAAGGCCTGGCCTTTCTTTGACTTTCCCCGTTATCCCCTTTCTTATGACGGTCCGACTGAGGGTCTAATTTTGGTGTTTTTCCGGACAGTCCGTCGGGGCTCGCGGACATTTTTAGGCGGTAGAGCTCGCGAAACGAAGAACGAGGACGCTATCGGTTTTGGATTTCGACTCCCGGTTCTCCTAGAATATTTTTTCGAAGTCTGGACCCCCCTCGTAGGTGCTCCGGGATCCGTGCTGGCAATCTGCACGATCTTTGAGGTAACCGATAACCCTAATCTTTTTCTGTTAAGTCAGGGCACGTTGGGACTTAGGGTTTTTCGTTCTCTTTTCCCCTCTCCCTTCCTTCGTTGCGATACGACAGGGCGGCCACGATCAGGGAAAAACTTGAGGAGAGAAAGAGGAACCCCAACCCTTTTTCACTCTCGCTTCGAGCTTTCGGCGCGGAGTTCCAACGTGGGGATCTTGGGAGAAGGAGGGAGCTTGCCTTTCTGCGGGTTGATCGGGCGGAGGTGGACGATCCTCTCCTTCCTCTCCCTCTAGCGATCCAAGGTGAGTTTTTGGAGGCGTTCTTGAATTGCATGGGTTTCTTTACTTTCGGTTTGGAGTCGTCTCGTGACCGGGGATCGCCGCGACGCCACAACGCCGCCGCGATGGGCAAGGCTAGCACCGCCGCCGCGGGGCCGCCAGCGCGGGCTGGTGTCTCGCGGGGTCGCCCGCACCGCGGGCAGCACGCCCGCGCGGGGCCGCCCACAGGCGGGGCGCCCGCGCATGGTGGTGCCGCCCGGGGGTCGCCCCTCACCGCGGGCAGCGCGCCCGGGCGGCACCTGGCCGTGCGGGGCCGCCCACATACTGGGCGCCCGCGCGGGCTGGTGCCGCGCAGGGGTCGCCCCGCACCGCGGGCAGCGCGCCCGCGCGGCACCTGGCCGCGCGGGGGCGCCCACAGGCGGGGCGCCCTCGCGGGATGGTGCCGCGGGGGGTCGTCCCGCACCGCGGACAGCGCGCTCGTGCGGCACCCGGCCGCGCGGGGCCGCCCACAGGCGGGGCGCCCGCGCGGGCTGGTGCCGCACGGGGGGTCGCCCCGCACCCGCGGGTAGCGCGCCCGCGCGGCTCATGGCCGCGCGGGGCCACCCGTAGGTGGGACGCCCGCGCGGGTTGGTGCCGCGCGGGGCCGTGCGCAGGCGGAGTGCGCGCCGCACGGGCCGGTGCCGTGCGGGGAACTCCGCCGCACGGAGTCCGGGGTTGCGTCCATCGTCGGGGTCCAGTCTGGAGGCGGTGTGGGTTTCGGATCCCTTAGTCTTGACATGCCCTTGTTCCTTCAGGAGTGCGGGACGTCGTTGGCGACCGGTGCACGGACACGGACGAGTCGAGCGCAGGACGACACGCACGAGGTGGGTACATTCCCGGGGATTTTGGGAATAGGAATTTAATGATAGAAATAGTATGTTTGGGGCAAAGGTGAATAGTAAGTCTCCTCCTGTTTATGTACTAACCCTGTTTTATTATTTTACTTACTATCGATCTGAGGCTCTAGTTTTGCTACACGCACACCGGCGGTTTGGCCACCGCGAGGGTGTGCTTTTCCGGAAAAGTGGTACGTTGACCCGTGTACCCCACGCGACGGTGGCGTTAGGAATGGGGGCCCTCATAGGTAGGGGGTGTGAGCGGTGATGTCGAGACAGGTGGTCGGCGGCCGAGGCAGGTGCTCGGCGGGGGACACCGGGGTAGGGGCTCGGTGCGGTGGTCGGAAAAGGTGCCCGGTTTGTTTTTGGTACAGGGTGTGATTATCGTTGACGGTATTTGAGGGGGACGGTTGCTCCGGTTGTTGTGGTTTGCTATGTTTTATCTCTTTTTGTTTATCATACTATTTCTAGTCACTGACTTCCCACTTCGTGACAGGTTCGTCCAGGGGCGAGTGCTAGGGCACCGGTGTGGCCGCGAGGGTGTTGTTCTGACTTTGAGCGACTTCAGACACAGTGACTCTTCTTTCCCTCCTTCTTTTATTACTCATGTTAGTTAGTTGTGGATTGCGACACCCCCGTGGGGTCGATGTGGATGTTGCCTTTTCTTCCCATATATGCGAATGAATGTTTCCCCTTCTTTACTTGGCCGTTTTAAATAATGGAAAATAATGAAAACCGTTTGCGAAAACCGCTTTTAAAACGTGGGTGTCGTGTGGGCACCGGATTTTAAAACCTTGTGGAATTTATGTGGTTTCGAACTGGTTTTACAAAATTCGGCATCGGGTGGGTTCCGCTTTCAAACTCTGTGGATTTATGTGGCTTTGAAACAGTTTTTCTAAAACAACGGCGTCGAGTGGGCGCCGCTTTCAAAACCTTGTGATTATTTATCCTTTCAAATCAGTCGGCCCTTTTCCTTTGTGTAAAAGTTGATGGAACGTTTGGAATGCTTGTTGTATGTATCTGTGCTTTGATTAGTGTGGTTAAAACCTGTATGTGATGCATATTGTAGTTGAGACGCCGTGCATATACAAAGGAGACTCTGCCCGTTTGCAGAGTGAATTTGTATATGCGGCGGGTCTGGGCACGCGCCGGGGAGTAAGGGTTTTCAAAAAAAAAAAATATATAGCTGAATTGGGAGCATCGGTGGCTCCTCTTCCGCGCGTTCGAACCCCCGGGGCGAGACAAGAAAGCAACCAAAAGACTTGGGATTGCTCCAGACCACAACTGAGGACACCTTTGTTGTCACACCCCGGGTGAAAACCAGAACCCGGGCCCGTCCACAGATCCGCCGTGCACACGATATTTCCCGTGTACATGAAGCGCCAAAAACCTGCTCAGATATAAGAGATATAACAAAAGAGCAAAAAAAAAACAGAGCTGAACTAAAGCTAATACATCTCAGACTGAAGCTGGAAATAAAATACAATACTTCTGTATAAATGATACATCAGTCTCTCTCCCTGCTCACAAATAATAAATACAACCTGCTGGCAAAAGCCAGTCCCAAAAGTGAAAGTACAACCGTCTGAGGAAAACATGGTACACCAACAGTCCAGCTAACACGCTCATCCTGCCTGGAGATCTATCTACTTAGCCGTCCTCTCTCCTCGACCCGCCACTGAAAGCCCAGTAGCACCCGCAGAAGACACTGCAAAACAAGGGAGAAGGAAAAGAGGAAAGAAGAATGGGGGTGAGAACTACTAGTAAACCAGTAGCCTCCTCTAGTGGGTAAAACCTCAAACTCTGACACGCCCACTAGGTCTACCAGAGGCAAAAAGGGAAAAAGGTGGTATGCTATGAATATAACTCCTGATGAAACGCTACCACTAGTATGCCTCTAAAAGCTGAGCTAGGAAAAATAGCTAAAGGTATGCATCAGAATATAAATGCCTGCCTGAATAACCCAATCTGACCACCAGTAAACACTGGTACTGCCTGCTAAACTCATCTGTGGGAGTACTGACCGACTACTGCCCGGTACGGTCGTATCCCAAGGTAAGTAATGGATCGGCCTCTGCCCGTCCGATCGCATACTAAAGTAGTAGTAGACCGGCCTCTATCCGTCCGGTGGCACACTCCGGAGTGGCACTCGTGGGGAGCGACCCACACGAGGAAAAGTATCTCAGTAACATAAGTATCATAAATCAGCAGGACTGGATCATGATTCTGATCAAAGTGGGAAAACCCATCCACTAAAAAAAGACCCGATCTCAACCTGGTGCTAGATAGACAAATCGTGGGAACTCGATCCACTAGAGACCTGATACCCAATCTGATGCATAAGAAATCTCCGGTCAACCGCCCAATGTCCGCGGTTGCCGCAATACCCTGCCTGTCCCAAAACCCAAGGACCTGACTACACTATCCCAAACAACCTGCTCGCGCACGAGCTACAAATACCCTGAGCCTCAAATAAAAGGAGAAAAGAATAATAAAAAGGGTTTCTCCTATGTCAATTCCAGCATGATAGTGTAGCAGAAAAAGGTGGCCTATCTAGGTGACCATACAAGCATGCAAATGTCCCAAGATGATATATATAAAAAATAAAATAGACATCGATATGATCTTACCTTGCTAAAGCATGCTGATAAGTGCATACGGACAGTAAATAAGAGATAGCCTATGCCTATCTATACTGCATGCCCAAAGCCCACAATTTATTAATTAGCCTTTTAATCATAGAAGCTACTCCAATGCCTAGCGGGTAATCAAAAGTAAGGGGTTCACAACAACACCCATAATCACAAACATGTCCCCTATCCGACATCTGGTCAACCGCCTACTATCCGCGGTAGCCGCAACACCCCAGAAGCTAAAATCCAGGCTCCGGCTACACTATGCCAATCCCCTGCTCAAACCCGAGCAACAAATAGTCACCTGACTAAAGAATAGAGGGAGAAGAAGCAAATAGGTTTCTTCTAAATCAAATCCCAACATAAAGTGTAGCGATAAGAAATGGCCCTACAAAATGTCCAAATAAGCCAGCCTATGTCCTCATGAGAGATAGGAGAAAATGTGACAAATAGTGGTTCGACCAGTGTATCAATTAATAGCTTCACCTGGGTATAATCATCATGCTAAAATCATAATCCGACCACACCTGTCTATAATCTGCTAATCACCCTCATATAAACCATCCCCCTATGCCTGTCCAAAATATCCTCAAGTGGTACTCTCCCGCAAGACATTTCATAATATCCCAACATAAAAGTAAATCCCCCATGCTAAGTGAAATGCCAATAATATTCCCATAAGCATGTATAAGTTCCAACCACTATCAAGTTTCCACTATGATATTGTCCATATGATAGGCTCACAATTATTTCAATTAAACATGCATGTCCGTTAGATGATCATTCAACATGTCCAATAGAGAGGATCTCTCTAATATTCCTAGTGGGTACATCAGAAAAGAGGGATATAGCAACCACCCACCTGGAAAAGCGCAATCCAAAGCTGTAGAAACCTCCTCGCTATCCAATATCCCTTTTCCACGCCACTTGCCCAAACAGATAAACCTGCCGCGATCCCTGTCCATAATTACCCCAGAACATGCAATTAAACATACAATTACCCTCAAGAACATGCTAACCCAACAAACAGTCCAGAGTTGTGCCTTTTTCACCAGCGAGTTATGCACAGAAAATTCCCAAAAATATACCATCGTGATCCTCGCGACGAGCCGGTCGAAACGAGTACCTGCACGCTCAAATCCGAGTTTCCTACGCTGAGATATAAATTCTGCAAGGGAACTACCCCAAAGAATTCTGTACAGAAAACTGCAGCACCAAACACTGAAAATAAAGCCTTTTTCACCTTCGGGAAAAATCCAGAAAAATCCAGGAAAATTCGAGGATGCTCCTTGCGATGTGTAGATGAATGGAACGTCTCAATCCGATGCCCGGTTACGGAGATATCGCCGAAATACTACGGTGCTGTCCAAAAACTCCGCAATAGAAAATGGGTCAAAGAGAAGCTCGAAAAACTCCAAGAAAAGCTCGGAATTAAGAGGAGCTCAAAACACGATAGTTGAAGCCCTACCTATCGTGAAGCCAACGGCGCAACAATCACAGAAAAAGGAGCTCAAGGTAGGCCGGGGGAGCTCGTTCACCGAAATACGACGGAGAAGAACACCGAGGAAGAAACGTCGCGCTGCGCCGGTAAAATAGAAATCTCGAAATCCGTGCCGCCGAAAAATCTGAAACTTGACAGGTGTATACTACTCTTCATGGAAAACAACTCTCCTACTCATCACCCTTCGAGCTGAGAGCTCGAAGGGGTCGAAATCCCCCTTGCAAACAGCCTCGGATTGCATCAAAGAGCCAAGTCATATAAAACAATTCAGAAAATACCCGATGTGTCCCTAGAACAGGAAACACCAAAACCGCCCACTACAGGAGCGCCACGTGCCCCTCCCCGCACCTCTGTACCGTGCGCCATCACCTCGGGATTCGCGCCCACATTCGCGCGCGTCGCCGCTGCCGCGCCCATGCCGCGCACGCATCCTGAGGTAACCACCTCGCGCTCCGTGGACCGGGTCCACAACACCCGCAAATCACAGGCCGCCACGTGTCCTCCCATCGGTCCACCGTGCACCCGAAAATTTCCGTGGACCGCGCTGCCTGAACCACCCACTCAGATGACGCCACGTGGCATCCCTCAGGTGCACGCCGCCCGCGTGGACCGCGCACCTGCCCGCGCCCATGCGCGCCTGCTCGCGATGCTCTGCGCCTGCCCGCGGCCGCGCGCCGCCTGCCCGAGCCCGCGCCGCCGCCTTCCGCCGCTACCCGCCGCCGCCGGCGATCGCCGGGAACACTGTTCCGGCGGTGAACAGTAAAAATTACTGTAGCAAGCTCCGAAAAATACAAGTAAATAGCCCATCTTGACCATTTTCGCGCGCTGATTCCAAATCCGGAGTCCGTTTTGCCAAATTCCACTCCTAAAAATTGCCGAAGGCATCCGAAAAGGTGTTTTTAATTCGAATTTCGCGCTGAGTCTAAATTTGCTAACTGTTTTGCGCGAAAACATCTCTAAACATCCGACGGGGTCCCCCGATTACCCCCGCGATCCACTTTAAGCCCGGAGTCCATCACTTGTGTCCAAATTGGCGCACGAACACCGCCGACATGCCACACAGGCCTCCAGAAGCTGCCAATCACACTGTAGAAGCCTTGCAGAGATCCGGGTCACCACATTTGTTCTCTGGTGACCCAACCCGAGGAGAGCCAGAGTCGGGCTCCGCCGCACGCCGCCGGTGGAAGCACCTTCTCTTTTCTTCTTCTTTCTCAAACTGAGGTAACTCGAGTTCCTTTTTCTCGTATTCTATGGCACCAAGACCTTTCCCAATCTTTTTCTGACATCAAGAGGGTCTCCCCTATGAAGCCCCAAACGTTGGTGTGCCCCGGTTCGCCGGCGGGAGCATCAGGGCAGCCGGAACCCTAGATCTGCCCGGATCTGCGCGGGGGTTTCATCTAACCGTTGGAAATTAGATCGGGCACGTTGGGAAGCCTTTGCTGATCTCCAGAAAAACCTCCACGAAGCTTGGGAAGCAACGGTCGAGAATCGAGCCCGTACGTGGATGCCCTAGCTTCGGGTCATCTTCTTGTTGGCCGAGCTCCACCGCCCGGCCCCGCCGCTACCCCACACCACCGAACACACCCCTGGGAAGCTCCACCGCACCAAGATAAACCATCCTGTGCACTTGCATGGGCCTCGAAGCCCGTGGTTGAGGATCCGCCATAAGAGGCCTCGAGCTCGCCCGAGCTTCGTTACCAGTCACCGCCGCCGCCTCCAGCCGTCGGTTGACCACCCAGGTAACTTTCCCTAATCGAGAGTAGTCTATCTATGCCTCTGCATGGATCAAATGTGCTCTGTTCACTGAACTTTCCATTGTTGCACTTAATGTGGCCGCGAAGGACTTCTCCGGCCAACCGCCGCTCGTGGCTGCCGGGATTGGTCGGGGTGGTGACACCTCTGGGAACCTCTCCTAACCACTGCTTGTCTCTGGTTAAGGCTTGAACCGTGCTGAGCCAATCTCGGCCAAATTGAGCTCTAGCAAGAAGGGTTCTTGATCGACTTGCCCCGGCGACTTCTCCGGCAGTCCTGCGACACTCCGAAGGTGAGCCCTCGACTCCTCTGAACTTACTGAGCATGATGCTCACTCTAGTTTACACAGAGAATAAGTGTCTTTTCTTGTAGGCAACTTGGTACTCTCTAGACTTAGTAATTATGGACCTATTATTGTTTTTGAGCTTCGTGCAATCTCCAAACAGCGACCACGGATTTGGTTACGTAGAGGCCCATATACTGGTGCCTTCGGTTCAACCTGAAACCCCTCGGATATTGTAAACGAGTCGAAACGTGTAATAATTGAAAGTATTTATGTAATTTTAGGAAACCCTAGGGACTTAAATGCAAATGTGACTTCATGGACTGCTTCGAGCAATGTGTACATGATCTCTAAACTTTTCGTTAGGGATCCAATGGTCTTTGTTGAGCGGGAATTGGTTAACGAACCGTAAATTGGCAAAATCATCGATTTATCGACTTTCAATGCAAGTTCGCGTATTACGAAGTATTGGAATAGTTAATTATCATTGTTAGCTGTTCCTCGCTATTTCCAGCGCTGTTCTGGCTGGTCTAGTGACCTTCTTTTCGCGTCGGTGGCTTCCGAAGCCAAAATCGATTTTTTCGAAAGCGTTGTAGTAGTTATGGACCAGATCGAACACAGATAATCACAAAATAGTCTTTGGCTATCCGGACATCTTAAATGAGTCATTTCGGGTCAGCCTGTGAAGTTTCGTCACGTTTGGAAACTTGCAGACTCTATTCGAATCTTAGTTGGTCGTTTAGCAGGTTTTTGAAAATTTCGATAAAATTCGGGACTTGGGGAAGTTCACTGTTTAGTTGTTCTGGCATTGTAATGTTGTCGAGTTGGGCATGTGTGAGTTTTGTTACTGATCTGAGTTTATTGTTCAGGCCCTAGCAGTCAGGAGCTAGCACGCGAGTAGTCCAGTTGACTTCGGGACCGCCTACATTGAGGTGGGTTTATCTTCGGTCCGGGCTTTATCATCTCGGCCCTCTGGGGTACCATAGTTGGTCGAACCCCTATTTTTCATGCTAGCCCTGATCTTGTCTTTGAGCTTTACTTTCATTGATTGCTTATTACTCGCTTATACTTGGACATATATCATGCTTGATTGGTCATTAGATAGATGTCAGTACAGTAGCTTATGCTTGGACATATATCATGCCTGCTTGGTCATTACGTAGATTTGCTTTTACTTAGAAATACATATTCCTTGTATTCCAGATTGCATGAGATGACCTATGATTGATATACAGATATCTGCATCCCTGTTGGGATTTCCGGCTTGTTGCTAACTACCCGGTCTTTAGACCGTGAGCTTGAGCATTAGCATTATGATTGCCACACACTGCTGTACTTCACGTACACTGATGGTTTGGCCATCGTCACGGTGTTCTTTACCGGTAAAGTGGTCGACAGGATGACCCGTGAGCCCCCGATAGCACCTGTTGGTGCGAGGTTATGTCAGCCCGATAGGTGCCCGTAAGTGGCTTTAGCCTGAGGTCTTCGTGACCAACAGTGGCATCGATTGGGTACTTGCTTTTCTTCTTCGACGCATATCTTACATTATCTTATTCCAGCATTGCTTTGTTATTATATTTCTTTACCCATATCTGCTCGGAATTATGATTTTGATTACCTACAGTCATTCTTTCGTATATCAGTTTTTACCTATTGATTTATTACTATCCGCAAATTATTGTATGCCAGTAGGTACGATTTGTTATTTTTCGACCCGTCGTGCCCACTGGGATTCATTTATATTATATCTCACACCCCTGGGTGATCATTTTTCAGGTTTGTCGGGTGGAGGGATGTCGGGACAAGCGAGTGAGGCAGTTACGATAGAGATGTCCCCATGATGATTATTCCTGTTTACCTTTGATTATGATATTATGTGTGATCGTGATTTAGTGGTGATGTTATATGATGTTAGTGGATTTTGTTGAGTACTTATCTGTTATTTAGTAGCATGTTTAGAACTATTGTAGAGGAGATTTCATATATCATGTTTAACTTTATCTTGAGTTAGATAGTATTCTGATTGTGCTTATTGTACTTGCTTAGCCGTGCAGTATAGGGGAGACTCTGTTCAAGTGGACAGAAGATTTTCTATACCTGTGGCGATTTGTTCATGCCCTAATTTCCTTTTATACTTTGATTTTTTTTAAAAAAAATTTAGACCAATTTTCAAACTCGGGGCGTGACAATTAGATGTTCATCTATTAATAAAATTTAAAATATAAATTTAATACAACATTAGATGTTCATCTATTAACCCGATATGAATTCTTAATCATTTTGTCACGTGGCAAGCTATTTTTCACCCTAAACTGTTTTTCTTTTGAATCGAATCGTCTTCTTTGAACTAAATCTCTTTTCTTTTTGAACCGAACTACTATCTCCTCTCCCTCACCCGTCCATTTTTTGAACCGCCCTCTAAACCGAACTGTGGCAAGCTGAACCACCCTTTTTTTTTCTTTGGACGGAACCGCTCATCTCCTCTAGCTCCTCTTCCTTACCTAACTGGGCTACTTTTTTTTTTTGAATCCGGTTTCTCTTTTTGTTGGACTGATTCCTTGATCGGTTTCTTTTTGAACCGAATCGACTTAATTCTTTCCCTCTTTCTTTGCACTTTGCGTTGAACCCGATGTTTCTTTTTTAGACCATTTCTGTGGTGGCCCTTAATCCCATGCAGCTTTCCTGGTGAATCCATAGTTTAGAACACCTAGTATTGGTGTATCTGGCCCATTGTGCATCAAGGGGATGCCACAGATGGACCCTGTGAGATATCTTTTACTGTGTTGGACTTCGGCTGCATTTGCCGAAAATTTTAAAGGGTTTTTGGCCAAAAAGAGGTCGGAATTGGATTCAGCACGGAAAAACACTTGAAAACGGCTATTTGCTTGTTAAATTTGGAGTCCGGATGACCAAAAACGGGCTACCGAAAGTTTTCGGGGGAAATCTGGTGCATGGGGGGTGACCGTGGACCGGCCGGAGCCACGTGGCGGCCTGTCATTGGCCGGCTCACGCCGCTCGGTCCACGGGGGAAGCGCGCTGGTGCATAGACCGCAGAGCGGGCCACGTGGCGCGTCTGGACTGGCGGGTGCGCGCGGCGCGGTTCAGGGAAAAAAAGGGCGGCCTTGGTGGACCGGGAGCACGACGCGTGGCAGCCTGGCGTTGGCGGGCTCACGTAGTCGCGGTCCATGGCCCGTGCGGTGGGGTACGGGGCAGCGAGGTGGCCGACGCGTGGCGACCGCACTCGAGTGCGCCACGCGTCGCCCCGCGCGCGATTCACCCCACCTACCCCGCTGACCGCTGGGGGGCTACGTGGCGCGCGGCGAGGGCCGTTGCACGGCTGTTCCCTGTTGCGGGGACACGTGGCCGCACCAGGGGGTTTCGGGCGCGTCGGACGGGAGGTCGTCCGACCCATCTGGCGGATTCGGGCGCCCGAAAGTTGGGCCCGAATCCGCCAGCATTATGTATGGATTGGGCCTATAAATAGGGCCTTTGGGGGGGCCTTTTTTCTCTTTTCTGGACCCCATTCCTCTGAGAGCCCTTAAGGTGAATTCTTCCTTCCACTTAGCAGCACACATTGGAGGACTTTGAGGATTTTTGGAGATCATCACCCCGGCCTTTTCTGCGACACGGCGCACAGTGACGCTTCTTCTTCGACGACCCGTTTCGTCGCATTTTAGTTCGCGGACTCCCCCGACTCACCCCGATCTTCGTTTTTGGCGATTCTCGCACCGTCGGACTCACGACTGGTAGGACTCCAACTTTGGTGTTTTGAGTTTTCTCGTTTTCCATGCGGATTTTGGAGTTTTTTGAGCTTTCTTTTGCCCCTTTTTCTTTGCTGATTTTTGGACAGCACTGCAGAGTTTTAGCTGTAGCTTTGCGCACAGACATCAGATCGAAGTGATTCAAAAGGCGATTTTCATCTACTTTTCGCAAGAAATCTCCTGGATTTTTCTCAGAATTTTCTGAGTTTTCTTCGAAGGTGAGAATCTTTCTTCTTCCCGAGTTCTTATCACAGGAATTTTGTACAGTTTAGTTTGGGATGTTTCCCTTGCCGAATTTATATCTCAGCGTAGGAAACTCGGATTTGGATGTGCAGGTACTTGTTTCGAAGATATCGACACGTAGATCGCAGGGATATTTTATTTGGAATTTTTCGAGGAAAGTCAGCAGGTGAAATAATCGCATATTTGCGGCTGAAATTCAGTGATGTGTTCTTGGCAGATTTTTGGGATTTAAGTGTAACTGTAGCTTTGTGTTGTACCCAGGAGAGATTGTGGAAAGTACTGGACCCGTTGGACTTTGAGTTGCTGTTTTTCTGGTATTATCAGCTGTAGGACTTTTGGCAGTTCGACTTTTCAGGTGGGTGGCCTCGTCTTCAAGATCTGCGAATTGCCCATTAATTCTAGCTGTGTAGGGACTTGCATTTAGTAATATCTCTTGTATAACATGCTAGAAAGTATGATTTGAGGTTTCTCATGTATACAATTGATCATGTGATTTTATTATTTCCATACAACCTATTGATTTATTGTTATCTATGGACTTGACCTAGCACCCCTGTCATATGCAGCATGTTCAACCAGACTAGTAGAAAACTCCAACTTTGGCTAAGTTATTTTATTGCTTTAGACACTCCCACACTGTCATTATTATTTCATCCTGGACTTAGTTTGTCCCTCGCCCAGGTAGTGGGCCGAGGGGTCGGGTTGTTGCGGGGTGCATTTTCACTCGTGTCTGGGGACCGAGTGGAGTCTGATAGTAGTCTATTGATCAGAGTGTCTTTTGGGTGCTGTCTGAGTGACAGTGGGTCTTGGCTGTGTAGTTTTCCAGCCTGTGAGTGAGACAGTGTTCCTTTGGTTACAGTCGATCTTGTTGATCGTGGATTTGGGATTATAGCCTGCATGAGCCACATTTGAGCTCGACAGAGATGCGCAGATACTTTGCTCGTTGGGGTCGCGCCCCTCGAGTGCCACTCCGGAGCTAGGCGGGTTACTTGCTATCGCGACTTGTCGACACAGTCCCTCTGACTGGCCAGTTTTGGCAGTCACGGACGCCCTACGTAAGTCCGGTCCTCCGTGGATGTAACGGCAGTAGGTAGGCGCAGGTTTGACTGGACCCGATGTGGCAGTCAGTGTAGATTGGGTTATTTGAGTTGAGGGTTAGTAGTTGCACTATGTTTCTTTCTGTTTCACCCCTTGAGCATCTAGATAGAGGCATAATAGCTGTAGAGTTATTTTACCAGCTTTTCTTTCGAGCATTGCATCTGTTACTTTATGCCTCTAGTGGACTTAGTGGGCAGACCGTCGGGCTTGTTGGCGGCACCCACTGAGAACTACTTTGGGATGTAGTTCTCACACCCGTCGAGTCTTTTTCCCCAGGGACCTCTACTTCTGTTCCTGCTGCACCGGTTGCTGATCCAGCTGATCGAGGTAAGGGAGTCGCGAGTTAGATCCCTACCAAATGTCGTCCTGAGAGTAGTTGTACCCCTCACATTTTGAGAGTTCTTGTTGAGTGATCTTGTAGTGAGGATTGAGTTGTACTCTTCTTTATTTTGAGAGACTTATGTATTTATGGTGAGGACTTGGGTTGTATATTTCTAGAGTTGTATTTATTTCATTTCAGCATTTACTTTTCAGCCTGATATCTGTATAGTGTAGATGGTCTTTTGCAGGTTAGACGCTACGTCTCTACGGGGCTTCCCGTATGGACGGCGGATCTGTTGGCGAGCCCGGGTCGCAGTTTCGACTCGGGGCGTGACAGATTAGGGTGGTATCAGAGCCTAGGATGTAGGTCAGTGAGGACTTAGAAACCCTAGGCTTGTGGTTGGACCCTAGGATGACTTACGTGAGAGCCGTCACCTTGTTGCGAAAGTCTTGATTGGGTTTCCAAACCTCCCAGTGGATGGGATGAGTAATCGACATGTTTTCCTTCGGTGGCAACTATGTTGGCTGCAGACAACATAGCGTTACGGAAGGGGAACATGCCCTTGACTTTCGCGAGATTGGGTCGAGTTTTGTTTGGGGGTTCTGACTGTTCTTCTCTTTCTCCTCAGGGGAGTGATGCCTCCGCGACGCGGGATGTCGACGCGTTCGCAGCCTTCTCCCTCGGTGCCCGAGCAGGAGGACTCGGGACAGGGACATCGGAGTGAGGTGCAGGAGCTCCGTGCCCAGATGGCACAGATGTCTGGGGTTGTTCAGCGTCAGGAGGAGACTTCTCAGCGTCAGGAAGAGACCTTACGACGCCAGGAGGAGGCTTCTCGCCGTCAGGAGGAGGCCTTGGGTCGGATGATGGTTCTGTTAGAGCAGAGGTCGCAGCCAGTGGTAGCACCCCATGATAGTTCGCCTGTGCCTTCTTCCCCAGCTGCGGCGCCCCCTGTTGTTCCTCCAGCACCGGCAGTTCCTGTGGAGCCGGTTCTTTGCAGACCACCGTCAGGGTCGACGGGATCTCTGACTTCAGCAGAGCAGCGGGTGGTGGTGGATTTGTTGATGAGGTTTCGCCAGTTCGATCCACCCCGATTTTCTGGTATGGGAGCTGAGCCGTGGGAGGCCGAGTCTTGGATCACGGCCATGGAGCGTCATTTTGAGAGTTTGTTCATTGAGGATCGCTTCCGGGTTCTCTTGGCTACACATTTCTTGGAGAGCAACGCCGAGGCTTGGTGGCGGCGTGTGCGACCGGCTCGCCCGCCGGGGACGCAGCTTCTTACTTGGACCGAGTTTCGCAGTCTTCTCCTAGGAGCCTTCTTCCCTGAGAGTGTCCGTCAGAGACTGGAGGAGCAGCTGAGGAATCTCCGCCAGGGAGATCGGCCCGTGCATGTGTACATAGCTGATTTCAATCAGTTGTTAGCTAGTATGCCCCACGTGGCCAGGGACGAGGCTCACCAGATTTACATGTTTGAGCGAGGGTTGCGCCGGGATATTTATCAGCTTGTTCGCTCTCGCAGACTGCAGACTTTGGAGGCCTCGATGGAGCAGGCATTATATGTTGAGTCTGGAGAGGCAGTGATGGCAGAGGTGGCTCCAGCCCTTGTAGTGACTCCAGGGGCGAAGCGCCCGGCACTGTTGGATGAGGGGCAGCCGAGTCGGCAGGGACCCCCGAGACCTCCGCGACCTCATCCTCAGGGTCGTGGGTATCAGGGGCGCCAGAGACCAGGAGCACCCCGTCCGTGGCAGCAGCAGCGTCGACCACCTCGACAGCAGCAGTCTCAGCAGCAGCAGCCACGGCGGCAGCCACGCCCAGACCGATGTGTTATTTGTGGAGGGCCGCACTTACCGACCCAGTGTTCCCAGAGTCAGGGCCGTTGCTTCCGATGTGGACAGACCGGTCATTTCCAGAGTTCGTGCCCCAGAGCAGGTCCTCCAGCTCCTTCATCAGCTTCAGCACCCATTGTTCCTTATCAGTCGGCAGGGCCCTCTGTGGCCTATGGTAGGCCTGATCATGCTTCATCTTCCTCGCGACAGCCAGATCGACGACCACCAGCACCGAGCGGGCGAGTTTATGCCGCTCAGATAGAGGACGCTACCGCCGCTGACCATGTCGTCGCAGGTATTATTTTGATTTCTGCAGTTCATACTCGAGCTCTTTTTGATACTGGCGCATCGCATTCATTTATTAGTAGAGCATTTGCATCCCTACATGGTATAGAGGTAGTTTCATTATCGCATGCATTAGAGGTTCAGATTCCAGACCATGTCTTGCATGTCGAGGAGTATTGTAGGGATTGCCCTGTACAGTTGGGACCCTGGATCCTGCCGGCAGACTTGCTCGTCTTGCGGCAGCTCCAGGATTTCGACGTGGTACTTGGCATGGATTGGTTATCTCGGTACTTCGCCACCATAGACTGCAGGGAGAGGACAGTGACCCTTCGTGAGCCCGGGCAGGAGGAGTTCGTTTTCAGAGGCTGCCAGAGTACCTTATTTGCGATGACTATTTCTTCGTCGAGAGCTCGGCGGATGATGAGTAGGGGCTGCACCGCGTTCCTGGCGACGGTTGTAGAGGTGCCTACGGCGGCACTGGGACTCGAGGATATACCTATTGTCCGCGAGTTCCCAGATGTGTTTCCTTCAGAGTTGACGACTCTGCCGCCGGAGAGGGAGATTGAGTTTGTGATTGATGTGGTTCCAGGAACCGCACCAATCTCGAAGGCACCTTATAGGATGGCACCTGCTGAGCTGAGGGAGTTGAAGCCCAGTTGCAGGATTTGATGGATGTGGGCTTTGTGAGGCCTAGTGTATTTCCGTGGGGAGCGCCGGTTTTATTTGTGAAGAAGAAGGATGGATCACTTCGATTGTGCGTGGACTACAGGGAGCTGAATAAAGTGACCATCCGGAACAAGTACCCCCTACCACGGATTGATGATCTGTTTGATCAGTTACAGGGAGCGTCAGTGTTCTCGAAGATTGATCTCCAGTCAGGTTACCACCAGCTGAGGGTGAGGGCCGAGGACATCCCCAAGACGGCTTTTAGATCCCGGTACGGGCATTATGAGTTTACGGTTATGCCTTTTGGTTTAACTAATGCCCCTGCTGCATTTATGGATATGATGAACCGGGTATTTCAGCCGTACTTGGACCGGTTTGTCGTTGTATTCATTGACGACATTTTGATTTACTCCCGAAGTGATATAGAGCATGAGGAGCACTTGAGGATAGTGCTGCAGCTTCTACGAGAGAAGAAGCTGTATGCCAAGCTTAAAAAGTGTGAATTTTGGCTTCGGGAGGTTGCTTTTCTAGGCCACGTTGTATCAGCCGCAGGAGTGGCAGTTGACCCGACGAAGATTGATGCTGTTCGGGATTGGCCTAGACCGACGACGGTTACTGAGATCCGTAGCTTTTTGGGATTAGCAGGATATTACCGTCGGTTTGTAGAGGGCTTTGCGAAGCTCTCTACTCCCCTTACCAGCTTGACTAGAAAGGGGATAAAGTTTGTCTGGACTGAGCGGTGCCAGGAGAGTTTTGAGGAACTGAAGAGGAGATTGATTTCGGCACCAGTTCTAGCACTACCCAGTGATGGGGGATGGATTCGTGATTTATAGTGACGCCTCTCACAGCGGCTTGGGTTGTGTTTTGATGCAGCATGGTAGGGTAATTGCTTATGCTTCACGGCAATTAAAGGATTATGAGAAGAATTACCCTACTCATGATTTGGAGCTTGCAGCTGTGGTGTTCGCGCTGAAGTTGTGGCGGCATTATCTCTACGGGGAGCACTGTGAGATTTACACTGACCATAAGAGCTTAAAGTACTTGTTTACTCAAAAGGAGCTGAATTTGAGGCAACGCCGGTGGTTGGAGTTACTAAAGGACTATGACGTGAGCATCCTTTATCATCCCGGCAAGGCCAATGTTGTAGCAGACGCTTTGAGTAGGAGGTCAGCGCAGAGCTTGAGCATGTTGATCACTCAGCAGGCACCGCTTGTGGAGCAGTTGAGGCGTCTACAGATTGAGGTGGTATCCCCTGGGGTCTCTGCTAGACTCATGTCCATGGTCTTGCAGCCCACTCTGTTGGACAGGATTAGAGAGACACAGAGTGAGGACCCCTACTTGACGAGGATTAGATCGCAGATTCAGGCAGATCAGATAGGGAATTTTGCAGTGGATAGCTCGGGAGTACTACGGTACAGGGACCGAGTTTGTGTGCCTACTGATCCTGAGATCAGAGACCAGATTTTGAGAGAGGCCCATTATACACCTTATACCATCCACCCTGGGGGTACTAAGATGTATAGGGACCTCAAGGCACACTTTTGGTGGTCCGGAATGAAGCGGGATATTGGAAGATTCGTGGCTCAATGTTTGACTTGTCAGCAAGTGAAGGCAGAGCACCGGGTTCCTGCTGGCAAGTTACAAAGTCTTCCAATTCCCGAGTGGAAGTGGGACCACATCACCATGGACTTCGTCACTGGACTGCCGAGGGCGCAGAGTGGAGCCGATGCGATTTGGGTTATCGTGGATAGACTCACCAAGTCTGCTCACTTCTTGCCTGTACAGATGACCTGGTCGTTGGAGCGTCTTGCACAGTTATATTTGGATGAGGTGGTGAGGCTGCACGGTGTACCCGCCTCGATTGTATCAGATAGGGACCCGAGGTTTGTGTCGCATTTTTGGGGGAGTCTACAGTCAGCTTTGGGGACCCAGCTCCGATTTAGCACAGCATTCCACCCACAGACCGATGGACAGTCTGAGCGCACCATACAGACCTTGGAGGATATGTTGAGAGCGTGCGTTATGGATTTTGGAGGAGGGTGGTACCGGCACTTAGCATTGGTTGAGTTTGCGTACAACAACAGCTATCAAGCGAGCATTCAGATGGCTCCGTTTGAGGCGTTGTATGGACGCAAGTGTCGGTCGCCCTTATATTGGAGTGACGTGGGTGAGAGGAGGACTTTGGGACCGGATTTACTGTTGGAGGCAGAGGAGAAAGTCAGATTAGTTCGCCGACATCTTGAGATAGCCCAGAGTCGTCAGAGGAGCTACGCTGATACTCGGCGGCGAGACCTAGAGTTTCAGATTGGTGATCATGTCTTTTTGAAGGTCTCGCCTTCGAAAGGGGTCAGGAGATTCGGAGTTCGGGGGAAGCTCAGTCCCCGCTTTATTGGACCCTTCGAGGTACTTGAGAGGATTGGGCCTGTGGCTTATAGAGTTGCCCTTCCACCACGCCTGGCCGGAGTTCATGATGTTTTCCACGTCTCGGCTCTGAGGAGATATGTTTTCGACCCTTCGCACGTGATTGACTTCACTTCTTTGGAGATCGGCGAGGATCTTGGTTATGAGGAGCGCCCGTTGCGAATTCTTGCTCGTGAGGTGAGGGAATTGCGCAACCGGGCCATTCCGTATGTGAAGATCATGTGGAGCAATCACGAGGAGCGAGAGGCTACATGGGAGCTGGAGACAGTGATGCGAGATGCCTACCCTTTTCTGTTCGAGACTTCTGGTTGAGGTACGCCTGCTTGTTTTTCTTTCTTGTTTCGGGGACGAAACTTCCTTTTAGTGGGGGAGGATGTGGTGGCCCTTAATCCCATGCAGCTTTTCTGGTGAATCCATAGTTTAGAACACCTAGTATTGGTGTATCTGACCCATTGTGCATCAAGGAGATGCCACAGATGGACCCTGTGAGATATCTTTTACTGTGTTGGTCTTCGGCTGCGTTTGCCAAAAATTTTAAAGGGTTTTCGGTCAAACAGAGGTTGGAATTGGATTCAGCACGAAAAAACACTTGAAAACAGCTATTTGCTTGTTAAATTTGGAGTCCGGATGACCAAAAACGGGCTACCGGAAGTTTTCGGGGGAAATCTGGTGCATGGGGGGTGACCGTGGACCGGCCGGAGCCACGTGGCGGCCTGTCATTGGCCGGCTCACGCCGCTCGGTCCACGGGGAAAGCGCGCTGGTGCATAGACCGAAGAGCGGGCCACGTGGCGCGTCTGGACTGGCGGGTGCGCGCGGCGCGGTTCAGGGAAAAAAAGGGCGGCCTTGGTGGACCGGGAGCACGACGCGTGGCAGCCTGGCGTTGGCGGGCTCACGTAGTCGCGGTCCACGGCCCGTGCGGTGGGGTACGGGGCAGCGAGGCGGCCGACGCGTGGCGACCGCACTCGAGTGTGCCACGCGTCGCCCCGCGCGCGATTCACCCCACCTACCCCGCTGACCGCTGGGGGGCTACGTGGCGCGCGGCGAGGGCCGTTGCACGGCTGTTCCCTGTTGCGGGGACACGTGGCCGCACCAGGGGGTTTCGGGCGCGTCGGACGGGAGGTCGTCCGACCCGTCTGGCGGATTCGGGCACCCGAAAGTTGGGCCCGAATCCGCCAGCCCATTATGTATGGATTGGGCCTATAAATAGGGCCTTTGGGGGGGCCTTTTTTTTCTTTTCTGGACCCCATTCCTCTGAGAGCCCTTAAGGTGAATTCTTCCTTCCACTTAGCAGCACACATTGGAGGACTTTGAGGATTTTTGGAGATCATCACCCTGGCCTTTTCTGCGACACGGCGCACAGTGACGCTTCTTCTTCGACGACCCGTTTCGTCACATTTTAGTGCGCGGACTCCCCCGACTCACCCCGATCTCCGTTTTTGTCGATTCTTGCGCCGTCGGACTCACGACTGGTAGGACTCCAACTTTGGTGTTTTGAGTTTTCTCGTTTTCTATGCAGATTTTGGAGTTTTTTGAGCTTTCTTTTGCCCCTTTTTCTTTGCGGATTTTTGGACAGCACTGCAGAGTTTTAGCTGTAGCTTTGCGCACAGACATCGGATCGAGGTGATTCAAAAGGCGATTTTCATCTACTTTTCGCAAAGAATCTCCTGGATTTTTCTCAGAATTTTCTGAGTTTTCTTCGAAGGTGAGAATCTTTCTTCTTCCCGAGTTCTTATCGCAGGAATTTTGTACAGTTTAGTTTGGGGTGTTTCCCTTGCCGAATTTATATCTCAGCGTAGGAAACTCGGATTTGGACGTGCAGGTACTTGTTTCGAAGCTATCGACACGTAGATCGCAGGGATATTTTATTTGGAATTTTTCGAGCACATTCAGCAGGTGAAATAATCGCATCTTTGCGGCTGAAATTTAGTGATGTGTTCTTGGCAGATTTTTGGGATTTAAGTGTAACTGTAGGTTTGTGTTGTACCCAGGAGAGATTGTGGAAAGTACTGGAGCCGTTGGACTTTGAGTTGCTGTTTTTCAGGTATTATCAGCTGTAGGACTTTTGGCAGTTCGACTTTTCAGGTGGGTGGCCTCGTCTTCAAGATCTGCGAATTGCCCATTAATTCTAGCTGTGTAGGGACTTGCATTTAGTAATATCTCTTGTATAACATGCTAGAAAGTATGATTTGAAGTTTCTCATGTATACAATTGATCATGTGATTTTATTATTTCCATACAACCTATTGATTTATTGCTATCTATGGACTTGACCTAGCACCCCTGTCATATGCAGCATGTTCAACCAGACTAGTAGAAAACTCCAACTTTGGCTAAGTTATTTTATTGCTTTAGACACTCCCACACTGTCATTATTATTTCATCCTGGACTTAGTTTGTCCCTCGCCCAGGTAGTGAGCCGAGGGGTCGGGTTGTTGCGGGGTGCATTTTCACTCGTGTCTGGGGACCGAGTGGAGTCTGATAGTAGTCTATTGATCAGAGTGTCTTTTGGGTGCTGTTTGAGTGACAGTGGGTCTCGGCTGTGTAGTTTTCCAGCCTGTGAGTGAGACAGTGTTCCTTTGGTTACAGTCGATCTTGTTGATCGTGGATTTGGGATTATAGCCTGCATGAGCCACATTTGAGCTCGACAGAGATGCGCAGATACTTTGCTCGTTGGGGTCGCGCCCCTCGAGTGCCACTCCGGAGCTAGGCGGGTTACTTGCTATCGCGACTTGTCGACACAGTCCCTATGACTGGCCAGTTTTGGCAGTCACGGACGCCCCACGTAAGTCCGGTCCTCCGTGGATGTAACGGCAGTAGGTAGGCGCAGGTTTGACTGGACCCGATGTGGCAGTCAGTGTAGATTGGGTGATTTGAGTTGAGGGTTAGTAGTTGCACTATGTTTCTTTCTGTTTCACCCCTTGAGCATCTAGATAGAGGCATAGTAGCTGTAAAGTTATTTTACCAGCTTTTCTTTCCAGCATTGCATCTGTTACTTTATGCCTCTAGTGGACTTAGTGGGCAGACCGTCGGGCTTGTTGGCAGCACCCACTGAGAACTACTTTGGGATGTAGTTCTCACACCCGTCGTGGTGTCTTTTTCCCCGGGGACCTCTACTTCTGTTCCTGCTGCACCGGTTGCTGATCCAGCTGATCGAGGTAAGGGAGTCGCGAGTTAGATCCCTACCAGATGTCGTCCTGAGAGTAGTTGTACCCCTCACATTTTGAGAGTTCTTGTTGAGTGATCTTGTAGTGAGGATTGAGTTGTACTCTTCTCTATTTTGAGAGACTTATGTATTTATGGTGAGGACTTGGGTTGTATATTTCTAGAGTTGCATTTATTTCATTTCAGCATTTACTTTTCAGCCTGATATCTGTATAGTGTAGATGGTCTTTTGCAGGTTAGACGCTACGTCTCTACGGGGCTTCCCGTATGGACGACGGATCTGTTGGCGAGCCCGGGTCGCAGTTTCGACTCGGGGCGTGACAATTTCCTTTTATTACTCCTTTGAACCGAACTAGTCACCTTGCCCTCTTTCTATTCCGTAGATCAAAATTTTCTTCATCTTTCTTCAACCGTTTCAATCTCTTGTCGAATTGAAGGATCTCTTTCCCTTCATCTACCGAAATCCTCTGTCTTCCTTCAATCTTTTCAATTTTTCATTGAATCGAAGTGTCTCTCATCACTGTTTTTGTTACTATTGTTTTGTTTTCCTTTTTACTTCCCTCTTTATTTCTAATATAAATATTTGTCATTTTTTTTTTCTTACATTTATTACGCTAATTCTTTTTTGGTATAATGCTTACAGAATTTTATACTGATTGCCTCTCTCTCACCTTCCTATTGAAGTTTTAATTTTTTAGCATGCGCAATTTTTTATTTCGATTAACAAATTATTTTTTTCTCAAAAAATTGTGATTCTACTTCCGTTCGCGGTTGTTGCTTAATTTTTATAATTTTATAAGTTCTAATATTCATGCAAAACCGAATAACATTTTTAAGGTACAAAAATTTAAAGAAAACTTTTAATATATATTTTTTGTATTATTAACTAATATTTTTTGCGATTTTTTATAGTTTTATTTATTTATTTAATTCATAAATTTTTATTATAATTTCTATCTGTCGCATTACGTGGCTTCCTACACTCCTATATATTATATATTATATATATTATATAGGAATAATTTTATGAATTCCGCCGCTCTTACACATGCCCTCTTAAATGATCACAAATATCTCACAAAATATATATTTTATCCTAATTCATTATATCATTAATGCACCTTAAATTTTCTATCTATTGATATTTAAAACTCATAAAAAATGCTATCTAATATTTTAACGATAATTTTCATCGCCATTCATACATCACATTAATAATTTAAATTTAAAATCAAATTCAATATCTGAATTTAAATTATTTAAATATGAAAGAGGGTATAATGGGGTGATAAATTGCATGCCATCCCTTAATATATAGTATTTGTTCAGTAACAAAAGAAAAAAACTTAGTAAGTAAATTTATTTTGTTTTTCTAATTTTTTTGGAGTGCTATTTCTTATATTACTAGGGTGCAAATCATGTTTAATATGTATTTTTAATGTGATTGTCTAATTATTACTAGTAGACACATATTATAATAAACTACTATATTCTGGTTTGCCCATTCATACGGGTGATCGTCCTGCCACTTAGATGGTGATTAAGTAGGATGAGATTAGATAATCATATTAAATTTGAATAGTTGTACTATGATTGCTTTGTTTATATATATTATGAATAAAATATTAATATAATTTTAAAGTTGTTTTAATTAGTTTAAGATGAAACTATGAAAAGTTGGATAAGAGAATTTTTTTATAAAATTTCATATCGAGCCAGTATAACAGCCGAATCTAAGTACTTAGATTAAAGAGATGACATGAGTTGTTTAGTGGTTAGGTACCTTAATGTTGTCTAGACCAAGATTCACATGGCGTTTTAGAGCATGACATGACTCATTAAATGGGAGCTCCACCATAGCATACATATTATACTAGTGAAGTAACCTGCGCGATGCGGCGGATATTAAATTTTAAAAAAATAATAATTTATTAATTAAAAAATTATAGGAAAAAAAATATTTAATATGATGTAGTATTACAAAGAGTAAAAACAAAATTAACCAAAAAATACTGTTGTCACACCATGAATTTCAAAAAGTGCAGTAATTTATTTATTTTTTAATCAGAGTTTATAATTTAAAATTCAGGACTTGAACAGGCCGCCACATGTAAAGAAAATTTTCTGTCCATACGGACAGAGACTCTTCTATACATGCATGGCAAAGCAAGTATAATGATACAATTAGAGATGCAACAGATAGTAAAATAACTGAACAAATACATAACCACTACAACTAAATACATCCACATGACATAACATAATCCACAACTGCGCTTCAATTTCAGTTACAAAACAAATCAACAAATATAAAAAAGAACCACAATAAAAAATAAAAATAAAAAACACGACATCTTTCAACAATCAACCAATCGAAATCTAAATTCTAAGATATGAATCAGAGTTTTTTTTTTTTTTTTTTTTTTTCTTTTTCTTGTGATCCTACATACTATCCTGGAGTGCACTGTAGGTGGCGGACGCCGCTGCTGCAGGTTCAGCCGCCACTGTTGAATGTCTCATAATTCCTGCACCAAAGATAAAAGCACTGATTTAGCAATTTGAAGTAATTTCAAACATACAAACTCGAGATTGTTTTATCTCACATATTTTTTGTTTTGTGCCTTGGAATTGAAATAATTTTTGCAATTGAGATTAGAATTTCGCACCTCAATATACCACATGAAAATATTGAAATATATTTAACAAAAAATTATTTACTTATACACGGATTTCTAAAAAACATGATAAATTTGCAAAAAAAAAAAATTCTATTTACATAGACAAAATATGTACTTTGATTCATGAGAAGATACAGAAATTACAATAAAAGACCTTTATCGCCTATTGTTGAATGTGTTCTCCTCCACTTTTTTTCCTTTTTCTTTGCTTGCCTGTTGTGTTGAAATGGTACAATTCATGGTCCAATTGAATTATGTCACATATGTAATCTTTGTATTTTGCCGAACTTGCTTATTATATTAGAATTAGAATTCTACTACATAAATTTTTAAAAGAAATCAATTATTATACTTAGAATATTATGGGTAAAAAAGAATCAAATTACATAGAAATAAATTAAACAAAGAAACTATTATTGTAGAATAATTTGAATGAAACTTTAAAACAAAAACTCAGATCTTGATGTATTCTTGCATTATAAAGATCTTTTATCCTCTCATTCAAATCAGTAGCCTACTAAACAATTGACAACAAAATATTAAACAGCGCAAAAAATGAATAGTTTACAGAGAAGAGATTGAAAATAAAAACAAAGAAATAAAATATGTGGAATAAATTCTTAATTAGAAGTTGTAACTTCGTCCCACAACTAAGATCAAAATAGTAATCACTCATTTTCATGAGTTTGTGCAGCAACCGTAAAATTTAAATGATTTGAAAACTCAGAAAAATATAAATGTAAAACAAAATAATAATATAAAGAAAGCATTAGAATATGTAATTTTAAAAACTATCTAATCATTTAATAACAAAAGAATAGAAAAAAAATTGCTAAAAAACTAAGTAATGAAACATATCAGTAGTTTCAACATTTCTAGTTTCAACATGAGGAAGGAATACAAAAAGAAAGAAGAATAGAACAAACAATATAAAAATTTGAATACAAAAAAAAAAGAAGAATCATCAGAATTAGTACCAAAAGGAGTAAAAAAAATGTTAAAAAACTGATGATGTACACTAAGTAGCAGCACAATGACGAACAACTTAATGAGAGTTGTTATTATATAGCCACAAAAATGGAGGCAATTGGTTAGTCGTCAGTGTATAGGAAGCGTCATTGCAAAACACTTTGCCTTTGGTGGATCAATCCAACAAAGTAATTTTTAAAAGATATAAATTATTATACTTGTAATATTAGGGGAAAATAGAATCAAATAACACATAAATAAATTAAACAAAGAGTTTATTATTGTACAATAATTTGAATGAAACTTTGAAACAAAGGCTCAGATTTTGATGTATTCTTGCATCATGAGGATCTTTTATCCTCTCATTCAAATCAATACCTTAAAGGAAAGAGATCAAACCTTGGCGGGATCGACGAAGGGGAAGGATCTGAGGAGGCCAAGGACTCGATTGGTGACCTCGTGCTTGTCGAGGCCGGATCTTGCTGCGGCGGCGGCGGTGATGACGGGCTGAGCGAAATCCCTAGATCCCGCACTATAGAGGAGGCCTCCTCTTCCACATCCATGGGCGAAGATTGGAGAGGAAGAGGACGACGATCTCAGGAGATTAGAGAATGAAATCGATAGTGAAAGAGATCAAACCTTGGCGGGGTCGACGAAGGGGATGGATTTGAGGAGGCCGAGAGCTCGATTGGTGACCTCACGCTTGTCGAGGGCAGAGCTCGCGGCGGCGGTGGGCTGAGCGAAAGCCATAGACCCCGCGCTGTAGAGGAGACCTCCTCTTCCACCTCCATAGGCGGACATTGGAGATCGGAGAGGAAGAGGACGACGATATCAAAAGACTGATCGCGTTCCTAGTCGCTTGCATCGTACCCTAACCGCGATCTGAGAGAGAGAGAGAAGAAAGAAGAAGAGGATCGTGGTGTAGAAAGAGAGAAAAGGAGAGAGAGAAAAAAAGGTGGGAGATTAAATTGTAGAGAGAGAGAGAGAGGTGGAAGATGGGGGTTGGGAAGATGAGGGGTTGTGAGGTGCCAAAGGAGAGAGAGAGAGTAGACATCTCATCGTAAAAAATAAAAAAAAAATAGAAAATGTTTCAAACTGTGTGGAGAATACGCCACGTCAACAAAAAAAAGTTGAGGATTAATATATAGGTATAGATTGTATGTGCTTGTCGACCAGTTAGTAGAGTGACATATATTCCTCCCTCTATATCATCGTGTGATCACTATTCTCTTTATACCCTCGACTTATGACTACTCTATGAAATAGAGGTCCAATGTAACTAATTTAGCGTGTATCTCATGGTCATAAAAAAATACGATCTCGCGGAGCATGTCTAGTAAAGTGTTTAGACCGATACATATTAATGTGAGGGGTTGAAAAAGATATTTCTATAGCACACCATTAAGTCTTGTGACTTATTATCCGGGCGGTTATCTCAGTTTTATTACTTGAGATGATCATGAGTACAACAAATGATATTATGGTCTAGCCATGTGATTACAAGAGGAGGATTTGTGATACTTGATCCGATGTATGCTGAAACGTTTGGGGCATAGACGAATTTAGTCATTGATGTGTGATGTTAGTTTGGTGGTGACTTAATATAGCACTAATGCATTGCGTTTTTTCATTTGGTCGCACTCTTCATTACCTGTATGAAGAGTAGAATGTATGAGAGAAAATTTGCCAATATGGTCAAGTGAGAGATTGTTGCTATATGGTGTGTCCATATTGGTCAGTTCTAATTCAATCCAATCCATATAAGAGATGTGGATTGAGATTTATCCTAGTATGTTAGGATTAGAAGAGAGTTGGAGCTTTGTAGAGCGAAAATAAAAATTTTCAGACAAAACAATTTTGAGCCTTAAAGGGCTCAGAGTCCGGACCTTGACTTAAAGGACTGGACCCTAAGAGGAAGATCAGTTCTTTGCTGCGAAACCCTAAAAAATTGAGATTCGGGGACCGGTCCGTGAAAGTGAAGGCCGGTCCGTGAGCGCGGGGTCCTCGAGCTGAAGGTTTGAGGACCAATCCTTAAAGGGAGTACCGGTCCGTCCGCAAGACAAATGCTCGGTAAGGAGCATTTATGTATTTTCAAGTGGTAGGGGCTTTTAGAAAGGGGACTCTCTCGCATTTTTCTCTGTGAACCCCACACGCGCACACACCCTCACGCATAGGGAGGAGAGAGAGAGGCCCTCTCTACCTCTCCCTCACCGCCTCTTTCTCTTTCTCTGGAAACTCCTCGAAGACGGCGAGCTCGCTCAGGAATCTCGGAGGAGTGAAGAATCGAGCGTTTGGACACGTGGAGGCTTGGAGAGCTTCGCGACCAAGGTGAGGATTTCAATTTTAGAGTTAGAATTTTTAGTAAATTCTTTGAAATCAAGATCTTAGTGATCCCTAGATAATTATACACTAGTTTAATCGAAGATTCAATGTAGATTTCACAGAGTTTTTGGAGAAATGGGATTCTACGGCTAGATTTGAGTCTTTGGGATTTTTGAAGGTTTTGATCTAAATTGATCATATATTTTTCTAATTGAAGGTTAGAGAAGAACCGCAGACAACTTTGATTTGAATATGACAAAGGTTACGATGTCCAATTGGGGAAACAATCCAAGACAGTCGTTTTCATTCACTAGTCACGAAAGAGCGCCCAAACGATCATCAAAACCCAATTACAAGTGCATGGGCTTAAGCATTTTGGGCTGTGGTTTGGATCATACGAGTTATTATTGCTAATGGGCCGGGTCCTTACACAAGCCATACTTAGTTTATAAATATAATAAAATTAAGGAAATAAAAGAGATTAACAGTAAAAGGGGTTTCCAGTTTTTTAATTTGTGTTTTCTACTTAAAAAAACTTCTCAAAGCAATAACAATTTTAGTGTTATAAAAGTAAAACTAGCTAAATTGCTTTTATTTAGCCCAAAAATTATTTTCAGGTGCTTTTAAGGTGAGACCAAATAAGACTATAGTTAATGGTCTCCTATATCAAATTATATAAAACAAATATTTTTTTTCAAAAATTTAAGCTGCAAAATAATGATATTTTTAATATTTATATTTAATTTTTTTATTCACTCAGAATCTTCTATTCTAAGATCATATAAAATTATATAAAATAATTATTTTTTTAAAAAAAATTTAAGTTATTGGAGAACAATTATATTTTTAATATTTATATTCAACCGTTTATGTCTTTTCTATGAATTTTCTTTTATTAATGTTTTCATTAATTAGAGGGATCAAAATTGTAGTTCCTCTTCATCTCAAAGGAAGCAATTGTAGTTCTCCTCTACATTGCCCTAATTTATGTCCTTTGAGGTAAGTAGGGGTGTCAACGAGCTGAACACAAGCGATCTGGGATCGGCTCGTGTTCGGCTCGTTTAATAAACGAGCTGAACACGAGCTGGCTCATTTAAATATTGAGCTAAAAAATTTGGCTCGTATTCGGCTCGTTTATTAACGAGTCGAACACGAGCTGGCTCGTGAACAACAAGTTTGATTTCATTCCTACTATTAGGTGTAAAGTTGAAAAAAATTTAAAAATTAAAATTTTAATCTAATAATTAAAATTTATAAAAAATTGATAGTCTAATATATATATATATATATATATATATATATATATATATATATATATATATATATATATATTCGAGCGGTTAACGAGCCGAACACGTGCGAGCTGACCCCAGCTCGTGTTCAGCTTGTTTATTAAACGAGCTAGAAAATTCGGTTCGTGTTCGGCTCGTTTACTAAACGAGCGATTTAATTTTGAACTCATTTCGAGCCGAACACGAATTATCTCACGAACAGCGAACTGGATTGCCATCCCTAGAGACAAGTAAAGTGCCCGTCCTGAAGAAAATGTCATTTAATTGGATAGTGTACTCATATTAATTAATTTGGTAAAATTGTATGGAGACTCCTCATCTATAAATGAGATAGCACAAAAACTAAAAGAGAGATATATAAATAACACAAATTTTGAACCAAGAGAAAAATATAACTAATCTGTTAAGAAAATAAATCAATTTATGATCAAATCATATATTACCGATTCTGTCTTGATGCTATCTCAACATTTATCTTATATAGCTGGATGCATTATTGTAACGATCCGGTCCACTAACAATAATAACTCGCTGGATTCATACCACAGTCCAAAATGCTTAAGTCCAGTTATTATTACTAATGCCCATGTCTCTTATATATCCAATCACAAATTCAATTCCATCCGATAGCAATAATAATTCGTTGGATCCACACTACAGGCCAAAATGCTTAAACCTAGTTATTATTACTAGTGTCCATATATCTTATATATCCAATCACAAATCCAATCCCATCCGATGTTGAATTATTGAGGTGTCACAGACTCTTCCCGTTTAGACCTGACGTCCTCGTCAGCCCAAATATACACACAATCTAAGATAGCGATGTGAGATTTGTCTCGCTAGTACTGTCATCTAAATTCAGGCTCAGTCGAGACTCGTCACACACTTCCGGTTAGTTATTGGCTCTGATACTAAACGTAACGACCCAGCCCACTAGCAATAATAACTCATTGGGTCCACACCATAGCCCAAAATGGTTAAACACAGTTATTATTACTAGTGTTCATATCTCTTATATACCAAATCACAAATCCAATCCCATCTGATATAAGATTATTAAGACTTCATAATTATTTTGTATAAAAAATTACATTCATTGATCCCCACATGATATATAGGATTGAGATCTGAATTCTATTATAATTAAAGATAATAAATTTTAATATTCTCTAAACTTAAAACTATAAAAAATAATTAAATAAACAAATTCAAAAAAAAGGGAAAAAAATAAAATTATTCAAAAATAGCCTAAAAATGTAAAATCAGAGGTATAAATGGTTGAATTTGGGTCCCAAAACTCGGACGAACGGCTGTGATGTTCAATGTGTAAATTTTAAAAAATATTTTTTTTTTTTAAAATTTGAATTGTATGCTAAAAATAGGCAGTCTAGCAAAAAATTATAATCATTTAAAATTTAAAATTTGAATTCTAATTTTTTTTTTCTGTTCAAATTTAAAATCGAATATAAAAAACGAATTCGATTACATACCGGACGAATTTATTCGATACTAAACGAATAAAGTTTTAAATACGGATATAAAAAATAAAAATAAAAATCCTGCAGATTTAAATTCAGTATGGATTTATATTATATAATATATTATAAATGTTGGATACTATATTTAAATTCATATTTTAAAATTTTAAATTTAATGTAATATCTATATCTATAATATATATAAAAACGTATATAAGTTCACAGACGAAATCCTAAAAAAAATAAAAGAATATGCTACTAATAATTATATAGTGAAACTAGATTTTACTTTTTTTTTCTCAAATAGATAATCTTATTTATTGTTTATTAAATATTAATATATCTTTTCATATCTTTTTATATTTTTAAATTATCTCAAATTAAAAATAAATCAAAATAAATAAAAATTTAAAAATAAATTAATTAAAAAATAAACTTATGCAACTAATAACTATTCAAACCAAGAATCAAATTTAAATTAAAAATAAAAAAAAACAAATCAAATTTAGAAAATAAATTAAATAATTAAATTTAATTTTAAAATATTTTTTTAAATAAATATTTTAATATATATTTTTTTATTTTTTTGTCGAAAAAATAAACAGAAACAAATCAATTTTAAAAAATTAATTAATTAAAAAATAAAATTATACCACTAATAATTATTTAAATCAAAAAATATATTTGAATTAAAAATAAATAAAAATAAATTAAAATTTAAAAATTAATTAATTAAAAAAATTTATGTTATATGCGGTAAATCAATTATCGCTTTTAAAAGCGGTGAATAATTTATCGTATATAAAAGTCTATTTTTATAATTTTATTTATGTAGGATTATTTTTAAAATTATAATATAAAATAAAATTATTTATAAAAAAAAAGAGCAATTAACTCTTGTGAATATAAAGAGCAATGTTACATTGTACACTCTTAAATTAGATAAAAGATTTACACGTCACTCATTAAAAGGCTCGTATTCTTTCTCTTGCTTTATTATTTTTTTAAAATTTTTACTAAAATTGAAAGGTAAATTGGCTAAAATACAGATTTTCTTTATTATTTATTTATTTATTTATTTATTTTTTGTAAATATTCGTTTTTTCATTTTTTCTTTTCTGATTTTTAAAAATCTATATTTTATCCTCTTAAAATATCAGAAAATATTTTTAGGGATTACGGTATTAATGAAGAGGACGAAATGATCATATTATCCTTACTTGTTCTATAATAAAGAAAAAATTGACGAAACCCTGACGGAGGGGGCCAAATACATCAACTTAAATTTTTAAGAGAGTAAAATATAGATTTTTAAAAAGTCAGGAAGAAAAAATCAAAAAATGAGTATTTATAGAAAGTTTTATGTAATTTAACCAAATAAATTTTATGAATCATAAGAAACAAAGAGTGTATGATTTATACTTACATATATGTAGATTTATAGGTAATATTTTTCAAATATAAATGCTCGCTCTTATGATGTATCTCATATTTTAAATTTATATTTTTAAATACGCATCAAAAATTTAAAAATTCAGTGATAAGCAGGTATTTACAGAAAATTCAGTGACAAATTAACGAGTATTTACAGAATGTTAAATTACAATGTAATTTAACTAAGTAAATTTTATGAATAAACAAGAGTGTATGATTTATATTTGCATAAATGTAGATTTACAGGTAATATTTTTTAAATATAAATGCTCGCTTTTATGCTGCATCTCATGTTTTAAATTTAAATTTATATTTTAAGATACGGATCAAAAATCTAAAAATTCAGTGATAAGCAGGTATTTACAAAAAATTTTATATAATTTAACCAAATAAATTTTATGAATCATAAGAATGATTTATACTTTTATATATATATAGATTTATCGATAATATTTTTCAAAAATAAATGCTCACTCTTATGATGCATCTCATATTTTAAATTTATATTTTTTGATACGCATCAAAAATCTAAAAATTCAGTGATATTAAATGTGACATTCCATGCATGAAAGATAAATCATCATTATTAGTTCCAGTACTTTATATGGGTATATATATATATATATATATATATATATATATATATATATATATATATATATATATATATCCCTATTATTACTCTTTTATGGAAAATGTCTTATTTATAATTAGCTAGGGATTTGGTTCAGATTAATCATACGATTTTAGTTTGAGTAAATAAAAAACAAACCAAACCAAATCAAAGTTTCCAATTTGGTTTTAGTTTTGTTTGTTGGTTTGAGCATTTGAATTTTTCAAGATAATTTATGTAGTATAAAGTGATATTTTTATTTTATAATTTATCATTTTTTATAATTTGATAATTATATATATAATTAGACGTGGAGTAAAAAGAATGAGTCACAAGCCATAATAGACATTGTGGCATTAGAATAATAATTAAACTTTATTTTATTAATAAAATATTAATTTTTTTTTAATATCTTTTTTCTGAATAACGATTCCAACGTATATACATAACTCTCTCTATATATTTTTCATACATATTTATAAGTATACCAATATATATATGGATGCATGCATATATATATATATATATATATATATATATATATATATATATATATATATATATATATATATATATAGAGGTGTATATATACATAATATCATATAACATAATATCATATAAAAATATACACTTCGGTTTCTGGTTTGTGTTGGTTTTTTAAATCCTCTATTCAAAATTAAACCAAAATTTATAGTTTGAAAATCTTTTCGAATCAAAATCAAGCCGTTTATAATCAGAACCAAACCAAAATTATCAATTTAATTTGATTTCGTGGGTTTTTCGGGATATTCCAGAACCAATCCTATCATGTAAGATGCTAGTAATTAATTAACGTACGTACGCAACGTAAAGCTTTGCCATATTTGCTTTTTTTTTTTTTCTTTTTAATCTTTTTATAAAAAAAATGTGCTTATTTTTTTTCAAAATTGGATAGTATTATAATTAAGGGCTTGGTGGCTGATTGGTATTTGAGATTTCGAGTTTGAAATTTAATTATTTTATATTTTTATTTAATTTTATTATTTTTAAAAATAAAATAAAACGAATAGTATATTACCTTCGATCTCTCTCTCTCTCTCTCTCTCTCTCTCTCTCTCTCTCTCTCTCTCAAAAAAAAAAAAAAAAAAAAAAAAAAAAAAAAAAACTCTATCATTTAACGAATCATCTATAAATTGTCATTGAATAGTTTTATGTACCTTTCTTCAACTTCTACATAAATTCACATTCATTGCACAAGCAAATCAATTTGTTAAGCCTTGTTAGATGGTGTACGTGATGCTTTCAATTTATAGTCTCATGGGATACTGTGTCACAATAAACCAGTAAAGTGCTCTTCTCACTGAATAAATTGCTGGACTTAATTGACTGAAAATTAAAAGAAAAAAAAAATCATTCATGTGATGAGAGCAATGGTTTGGCTACCTCAGGAGGTTTTATATATATATATATATATAAGTCAGAATTCGGATGCACAAATCATGTCTTTCTAGTTGAAGATATTACAAATTTGACTGATTAACTGCAGTTAGATTGATAGTATCTAATCGGTTTATTGCATTTGAAGTTGTAATGTAGATGCTGTTGGATGTATACTTTAGAAACAAATCAGACCGACACACGTATTTTTTTAGGATATAAATTTATATCTGACTTTCTATATTATAAATGTAATTAGATTTTATTTGCATTCATATTGTGTATGTATTCGTAAATTGTCTAAAAAATTAATAAGATGATGAAACTTATTTTCAAGAGTTAAGAATTTGAGATATATATATATATATTATTGGTGGTTAATTTCTAAATTGTGATGTTCCGGATCTCCATAGAGCTTTTGTAGTGTGTCTGGCAATTTCTGGAGGCCTTTGCTTTGTGTTAGAGGTGTTTGCGCACGAATCGGACCTCAGAATTAGACTCAGCGCGAAATTTGGAATAAGAATACTTTTCTGGATGCTTCCGGCAAATTTTAGAAGTGGAATTGGGCAAAACGGACATCGGATTTGGACTAGCACGCGAAAACGATGGAAATGAACTATTTACTTGAATTTTTCGGAGCCCGGATGCCCAAACACGGATTTCGAGGCTTGGGGTACTGTTCCGGCAGCCGGGGCAGCGCCGGCCGCGACGGGCAGGCGGCGGAGTGCGGCGGCGCAGCCGCGGGCAGCGGCTCGGGCAGAGGCACGGACCGCACGGTCCACGGGGCGAGGCGTGCACCGGGGTTGGACGCGTGGCGGCTCCCAGTTGGCCGGCGCAGCAGGCGCGGTCCACGGGGTCGCGCGGCCGGGTGCATGGACCGGGGCGGGACCACGTGGCGGTCGCTGGTTGGCCGGTCCATGTGCGCTCGGTCCACGCGAGGAGCGGAGTAGGCGCGGTGCGCAGTGCAGCGTGGGTGGTGTGCCACGTGGCATCTTCCTATTAGTGCGGTTGGACACGTGGCAGCTTTTGGTTGGACAGTGCACTAGGTGCGGTCCACGGAGCGAGTGCGGCAGGTGCCTCGGGCTGTGTGCGCAGCGTGGGCGCCCCGATCGAGGCGTTGACGCTGGTGGAGCAGCGCGGGGCTCGGCCACGTGTCGCGAGCGGGTTGGCCGCTTTAGCTATTTGCTGTGCGGGGGCCACGTGGCGCATCCTGGTGGATCCGGGCGCTGGATGGATGGCTCAGATCGGGGCACTGTTTGCGCGCAAATCTATTTCGGGCGCCCGAATGTGGGGACCCAGGTGGTATTTTTTGATTTGTTTTGTTTTGGCTATATATAGCCCCCTTTGGCCGTTCTTTCGAGCTTTTTCCCGAGTTCCCCTGCTGTGGCACCCTTAAAAGAAGTTCTTCCTCTCCTTCTCCTCCACCATTTGATGGATTCCCGGATTTTTTGGAGGCCGCGGCATCGGCATTTTCTGCGACGCGGTGCACTGCGACGCTTCTTCGATTTTGGCTTCTACCGTTGCATTTCAGTGCCCGAGACCCTCTGAGCTATCCCAATGGACTTTTGAGCTGATTTTTGCGGCAGCGCGTTCACAAGAGGTACACCTTCGATTTCCGTGTTGATCTCTTCACCTTATTTTGGGTTTTTGGCATGGTTATTGAGGTATCTTTTGACCCCTTGTACCGTTGTGAGGTTTTGGACAGCGGTGGAGTATTGTTGGGATTTCTCGGTTTACGGGCATCGGAACGAGACGTATGAGGACTTGATCGATATCTACGCTTCGAGAGGAACACAACCTTATTTTTATTGGAATTTTTGGAGGACTCTTTGAAGGTGATAATTAAGCTTCTTTGGGACTGATTTTCTGCAGGCTTGTGTTTGTGAAGGTTTTGGCTTTCGGCGATGTTCTAATTGTTTCTTGGCCTACAGGTGTCGGAATAAGGTGTATAAGTACTCGATTTGTATCTACTCGTCGCGAGGATCACAACGGTGATTTTTCTGGATTTTTCGGAGGACCGCACGCAGGTGAAAATACCCTTTTTCTGCGCTGGTTGGTAAAAACAGCGAGGGCTATTTTTGGTGTTGATTGATTGTTGGCTGTGATGTTGGTTTGAGCAGAGGCTTGTACGACTGTGTGCCGAGGGTGCAGTTCCGGCGAATTTTGTTAGCAAGTGGTTACGCACTTCACCAACTTCGGCTTTACCTGCGGAAAGCGATTCAGGTGGGTTGCTTCGTCTCCAAAACCGGTGGACGGTTCTCTAATTCTATCTGATATATAGAATAATCGCATGCTAGTGTACCCATGTATGTGATTGAGTGGTAAGCTTAGTATCAGTATTTATTTGAGAATCGAATGAATAATATCCATATTATGTTTATGAGATTTGCGATAGGGGATGTCATGATGATGATTAGTAGAAGCTTATCTTGGGAATGTTCCCCCTATTTGATTGATAGCATGCTAGATGGATATGTCTATTTCATGCTAGAGGAGACAGGAAGCATGCTTATGAGAGATGAGGATTTTCTATGTATGCTTTGTTTAATTACATGCTATTGATGGAACTTGACCTAACACCCCGTCATATGTTGTATGTTTAACCAGACTAGTAGAGAACCTTCACTTGGGTTAGGTTCTTTTATGCGTTAGACATCCCACACTTTGCATCTTTTCCTAGACATAGATTTTCCTCGCCCGGATAGTGGGCCGAGTGGTCAGGTTTCTGTGGGACATTGTTGCACTCGTGCCTGGGGGCTGAGTGGAGTCTGGTAGCTGAGTTTAGACCTGTGCTAGTATTGTTGGGAGCCTTTTGGGTAGACGGTGGTCTCGGACCGTCGAGTATCTTCCGGTCAGTGTTGTTGGGAACCGTTTGGGTTGACGGTGGTCCCGGGTCGTTGAGTGTCATCCGACTAGTTTTGTTAGCCCTGAGTTGTGGGTCGATCCCGGCTGTGGAGTATCTCCAGCCTGTGTGTTTAGCGTGGCGAGTTGGGTGTTTTGTTTGTGTCTCGAGATTCGTGAGAGCTGGTTAGCTAAGTCGTCGAGAGTACTCCGACCGACGTGCGAGATGTTAGAGGATCTTGAGTCCTTCCGTTCTGAGAGTGAGCGTGGATTTTGATTATAGCCTGCATAAGTGTAGTGATCCGACCCTTCGGGTATTTTTGAACTCACATGTAATCGCTTAGGCCTTAAGCGAAATAAAATTTATTTAATTTTCTTAAGTCGGCCGGGACTAGGTGTGTGTATTTTTCTGCAATAGAGCGCGAAAAACGATGACCGACGGTGCGATCGGATTCGAAATCCGATATCGGGATCTCCCGGAACGGGATCCTTAGCGTTGCGGTAATTAGTCACGCATCGGGGACCGTGCAAAATATCTTGCACCCGTTAGAGATAAGGTGGGTTATCTCGTAGGGGTAATTAATTAATTAATTAACTAATTATCCGGTGAGGGAAATTTAAATCCTCCTACGTACGAATTAATTTAGGATTTAAATTGTGGGATTTTATCTCGTGCATTAGATAAGAGATAAAATCGGGATATTTAAATCGGGGATTTGTTTCCCACAAGATTATTTAATAAAGGTGATTAAATAATCGGTGACTAAAATTTAAAAAGGGTTGATTTAAATATCCGGTAATTTGAATCCAATTGGGATTTGATTATTTAATAAGGGTGATTAAATAACCGGTGGTCAGATTTTAAGATTTAATATCCCGTCAGCCGATATTTATGTGAGAGATAGAAACGGGGAGATTCGGGTTTTCCTACGTACGTAAAATTAAGGAAGTTAAAGATAGGGTTATCGGTAGGGATTAATTAATTAATAAATTAATTAATCGAACCGAAAATATCCGAAGGGATTTTTGGCGTGATTTTGGATAAGTAAATGGGAGAACTATTTATTCTCCTGTTTACCGAGCGCCGAGCGAAACCCTATTCTTATTTTACCGCCTCCTCAAACCCTCCTCTTTCGTGCTACCGAAACCCCCAACCGGTGGGGAAAAGTAAGAGAAAAGAGAGAACGGATCCATAACCGGAGAAAGGAGAAGGAACCAATCGTCCCAAACGCCGACCCGAGGGCAAGAAACGTGACCGGACACTTTCCCGAAGATCTCCGGTTAGTTTTATATTTTTTAATAATTTTTCCGAATTTTCCTAGTCGCCCGTTTTAGGTTTCTTGAATTTCTCCCCCGTCCCCGTTACCGTCGTCGTCATCGTAGTTATGTTAGACGAACGGAACGGACAAAGGAGGCGCGCGGTGCCACTAGGGCATCGCGCGGGGTGAAGGGGAGAAACACACGGACGACCGGGCGCCACCGCAAGCGGCGGCGGCGCCGCGCGGGTCACACCCGTGCGGGCGCCGCGCGGACACCGCGCGGCCGCCGCGCGGGCGGCCCCGCGCGGGGTGCCGCGCGGGCGCCGCGCGGGCACCCGCGCGGGGCCCCGCGCGGGCGGCCCTGCGCGGGGTGCCGCGCGGGCGGCCCCGCGCGGGCGGCCCTGCGCGGGGTGCCGCGCGGGCGGCCCCGCGCGGGCGGCCCCGCGCGGGGTGCCGCGCGGGCACCCGCGCGGGGTGCCGCGCGGGCACCCGCGCGGGGTGCCGCGCGGGCGGCCCCGCGCGGGCGGCCCTGCGCGGGGTGCCGCGCGGGCGGCCCCGCGCGGGCGGCCCTGCGCGGGCGACCCCGCGCGGGGTGCCGCGCGGGCACCCGCGCGGGGGGGCGGCACGGGCGCCGCGCGGTCGTTCGCGCGGGCGCCGCGCGGACCCGTGTCCGCACGAGCACCGCGCGAACGCCGCGCTGGGTGCGGTGAGGACGCCGTCCGCGGAGCCCCGCCATGCGCGGCTCCGACGGACGGTGACGGCCGTTCAAGGCATGGGTGCCCCGCCGGACAGCGGGACGGTGCCGGACTTTTGTAAATAATGTGGGGTATTTTTCTATTGCGATATGTTAGTATATTTTCTGACCTTAGTGTCCGTGCGGACTTTATATAGGTCCGGGTGCGCAGCGGGAGAGTGCAAAGGGCTCGGGTGACCCGTCTTCTCTCCAACCAGGTGGGTAGAGTTGCCATAAGTGCAACAAGTGCAGTAAGTGCATTTATCGCCATTAAAGTATTCTTTAATTTACCTAACAAAGTAGATGGTAAGCTAACCTTTCGATTAAAGATATTTTATCTGACAATTTAAGCGGCTGCGGTCGCGGTGCTCACTACACGCCAATTTTGGCAATCCGGTGACGGATGCTGCACGTACACTGGCGGACCGGGCCACCGCATGGTGTACTTTTCCGGAAAAGTGGTCTTTTTGACCCGTGTGCCTCACAAAGGAGTGGGAGCCGTGAGGACCTCTTCACGGCTGCTATAGGGGCCGCACTAGCCCCGTGAAGTGGTTAAAGCATCAAAAGGTGTTTGTGCACGAGGGGGGACTTTAGTCACCCCGACAGGTACTCTGGGACTGGTGCCCAACTTAAAATATGCACAGGGGGTTTAACGAAAGGTTACGGGGTACTCGGTGTATTCGGTTTGTTTTCCCTTCTTGTTACTATTAGACATCTACTTTGTTTGTCACTGACGTTACCCACTCCGTGACAGGTACTGCTATTAGGTGCGTCAGCCGGGGTGACGGTGGGACTGCGTAGTGAGGACCGTAGTCGGACACTTGGTTATCTTGATTCTTTTGACTCCAACTCATTTCCTTATGCATGAATCTTTATTTTGCTTGTGGATGGCTTAGTTGTGAACTTGTATTAGCTCTGTGGATGAGGTGTAGGTTATAGTATGATACTTTTAGTAGTGTTCTTATGTGCGGCATGTTTTCATGATGAGTTAAAGGATTGCGAAAATGTTTTCTCAAAATGAAGTGCCGTGTGGGCACGGGTTTTCAACTCTGGGCTTTATCCTTTCCAAACAGTGATGCCGCTTAATTAACTTGCTATAATTGATGGTGAACGTCTACGGTATGGTTGTTGGTTGGGAATTGATGCATAATATTTGTGATTGAATGACATGTTGTAAATAAGACGCCGTGCATATGCAAAGGAGACTCTGTCCGTGGACAGAGTGAATTTGCGTATGTGGCGGTCTGGCACGCACCGGGGTTGAAGATTATGTTTCCTTATTAAAAAAGAAAAAAAAAAATAGACACGTTTTTCCGCTTCACATGACTCAAAAACCCCCGGGGGCGTGACAATAAGCCACTTTGAGCTCGACAGAGATGCGCGGATACCTTTTTCCTTGGTGGGGTCGCGCCCCTCGAGTGCCCCGTCCGTAGTGGGCCTGTTACTTTCGTATCGCGACTTGTCGACGCAGTCCCTCTGATTGGGCTAGTTTTGGCAGTCACGGACGCCCTACGTAAGTCCCGTCCTCTTGTGGATGTGTGACAGTAGGTGGGCGCAGGCTTGACTGGACCCTATGAGGCAGTCAGTTTGATTAGGTCGATTGAACACCTTGGGTGCGAGTAGTTGCATATATTTTCATTTGTACCACCCATTGAGCATTTAGTTAGAGGCATGGTAGCTGTAGAGTGTCTCCAGTTTTTCTGGTTCAGTTTTTACTGCATTGTTATCTTATGCCTCTAGTAGACTTAGTATTAGAAAAATACGGATATGCGCAGCGGAAGAAAGAAACGCAATTAAAATTTTTCTTAAACCAAGATCACCTCATGTTTTGTTTTAGATCGTAAAAAGGTAATCTAATTTATCTCATCAATTAGGATTTAATTTTTACCTTGCGCGGGTTGAGATCACCGCGAAGCCGACGATCGTTGGTAAAAATTGTTCGTCCTTGATAGCCGCGCACGCACCCGGCCTCTACTTGTGTCCACACGGAATCACGCCCTTGATCGAAAAATCGATCGCCTTGATTCGCGATCCGATCACGAATTAATTCTTGTGTCGATGTAAGGAGGATGAATCAATCTTCTAATTGTGCTAGCAATCTTCCGAAGATCGACAACGATTAATTATGGAGGACTTTAGGAAGAGGGAGAGGATAGGCGGCTAGGGTTTTCTTATTCCTTTTTCTTCTTTTTTCATATGTCGCATATGACATATATTTATAATGAGAAAACCCTAATCCTAATCCTAATCGAATCCTAATCCGATTGGATTATCCATTATCCTTAATCGAATCCTAATCTGATTGGATAATCCATTATCCTTAATCGAATCCTAATCCGATTGGATAATCCATTATCCTTAATCGAATCCTAATCTGATTGGATAATCCATTATCCTTAATCGAATCCTAATCCGATTGGATAATCCATTATCCTTCGTGTGTAACATTTACACATAAGTCCTCCAAATATTTACTAACGATTAGCAAATACACCATGCAACTTTTGCACTTAAATACCTCTAATTTACAATAATTGCAAATTAGTACTTTTACTAATAAATTAGTAAACTTTAGTATTGTGATTATAATTAATCCATTCTATAAACTTCTTTATCATCTCCTTGATATCGATCATGCGCGATTCCTTATGTGTGTGACCTAATAGGTTCAATTCTGTCTGGTAGTGAGATATGATGCGATCCCCATCGACATCATCATCGAAACTCCTTTTGATGGATCAAACACTTTTGATTCTTCCATCGTATAATAATTATTCGCCTATAATTATTCTTATTGGTTCCCACAATCCACCAGTGACGCCTAGCAGCATATGGTGGCAATCCAGTCAGAAGTGAATATTGGACTGAACCTCAAGGTGCAGTTACCGTACAATACAATCCTTCTATCGCATAGTCCCAACTGAGTGGAGGTCATGGAATACTCGTCAAACCCCATCACCCGTTATATGACAAATTTGATAGGACAGAAGCTCATATGGTTACTCTTGGAAACACCTTTCCATGAACCATATTACCCCGGCCGAGGATTTCTGAGCTTTGCCTTACAAATAGCATAGGACTAATTATCTCTCTACCGAGAGCGATAGATCCCCTGTAAACAAACACCCATTCCTAATATGAACCGACTGCAGCCAACATATACTACTAAGACCCGTGACTAGGATCAGAGTTTGCATAGTCAAACTACAGTAGCCTCATATTGAATGGCCGTGGTGTCGCAGGTCTAAGGATCAGTTGTACCACTGCAACATCGAATCAGTTACTGACGAAAGAGTAGACATCCAAGTAACTATTCGTAATTGGTCACGCTCAGTGCCCTTGTTCTATAACAACCACCTGCACGTTCGCTCCAGTGTCCCCACACTAATGATTTGAGACTCGTCATCCTAAAAGAGAGCGACACATACATCAATCTTGCCGGATCAATCATCGTCCCCATGATGATCCTCCGATTGAGAGCATTTATGACTTAATCACTAATAATATGTATCTCAAATTCTCAACTCTTAAGAATATACATTATCATCTCATTAATTCAAAGGACGATTCATGGACACATCAAACATGAATGGCATAAAATGCCCAAATTATAATAAAGATCAAGTACAAATATGTTTCATATAACAAAATGCGTCAGCCTGATAGGCTTTTGGGGCATACAACTAACACTTAGTGGGCAGACCGTCGGGCTTGGTGGCGGTACCCACTGAGAACTACGTGTTGATGTAGTTCTCACACCCGTTGGAGGTTCTCCCCCTCATTTTTCTTTTCTCTCCTTTGTTTTGCAGAGTCATCTGTGGGAGATGCTGATTCTGCTGTTGCTGTTCGAGGCGAGGGAGTCGCGAGCTAGATCCCTACCTAACTTTGGAGAGTAGCTGTACCCCCACATTGGAGACTTGTAGTACAGTTAGTAGATTAGTTTTATTTCTGCTTTTGAGAGACTATTGTAGTGAGGATATGACTTATACTGTGAGCCTGTACACTGACGTATTATTTCAGGTTACCCTCCCTGTTGAGTTCTGGGTTTTGTATCTGAGGATATTGTATGTTGATCTTTTGGGAGATGGATATTGTATCTTTATTTCCAGTTGTACAGTGTTTGATAATGTTTTACAGTTTTTTATTTTACAGCTCTGATATCTGTTTAGCAGTAGTATATTTTTCTTTGCAGGTTAGACGCTTCGCCTATGCGGGGTTCTGTATAGGCGGCAGATCTGTTGGCGAGCCCGGGTCGTAGTTTCGACCCCGGAGCCTGACATAAATACTCCCAATCGACGGATCATCACAAGAACAGTGATTAATTTGGTGAGATTGATACACAAGTCGCTTTCCTTTTAAGGTAGACGAGTCTCGAGTCAACAGTGTTGGGACAATGAAGCAAATATACACGTGGTTTTTGGAGAATAAGGGTACCGAGTGTGACCAAAATGAGAAGTCACTTGGATGTCTACTCACTCGTCAGTAACTTACTCGATGTTGTAGTAATGTGACTGATCCTTTGACCTGCGGTGCCTCAGCTATTCATAATAAGTTTACTATAGTTTGACTGTAGATACACTTAGCTTCTAGCCATTTGTGTCACGCCCCGGGTCGAAACTGCGACTCGGGCTCGCCAACAGATCCGCCGCCCATACGGGAAGCCTCGTAAGGACGTAGCGTCTAACCTGCAAAAGATCATTTACACTATACAGATATCAGAGCTGAAAAATAAATACTGAACTGAAATAAATACAACTCTAGGTATATACAGACCAAGTCCTCGCCATAAATACATAAGTCGCTCAAAATGAAAAAGAGTACAACTCGATCCTCACTACATGATCACTCGACAAGAACTCACAAAATGTGGGGGTACAGCTACTCTCAGGACGACATCTGGTAGGGATCTAACTCGCGATTCCCTTACCTCGATCAGCTGGATCAGCAACCGGTGCAGCAGGAACAGAAGTAGAGGACCCTGGGGAAAAAGACACCACAACGGGTGTGAGAACTACATCCCAAAGTAGTTCTCAGTGGGTGCCGCCAACAAGCCCGACGGTCTGCCCACTAAGTCTACTAGAGGCATAGAGTAACAGATGTAATGCAGGAAAGGAAAGCTGGTAAAATAACTCTACAGCTACTATGCCTCTATCTAGATACTCAAGATGAAACAGAAAGAAAACCTGGTACCACTAATAACCCTCAACTCAAATCACCCAATCTACACTGACTGCCACATCGGGTCCAGTCAAACCTGCGCCAACCTACTGCCGTTACGTCCCGGAGGAGCGGACTTACGTAGGACCTACTGCCGTTACGTCCCTGAGGAGCGGACTTACGTAGGGCGTCCATGACTGCCAAACTGGCCAGCCAGAGGGACTGTGTCGACAAGTCGCGATAGCAAGTAACCCGCCTAGCTCCGGAGTGGCACTCGAGGGGCGCGACCCCAACGAACAAAGTATCTGCGCGTCTCTGTCGAGCTCAACTGTGGCTCATGCAGGCTATAATCCAAATCCTCGATCAACAAGATCGACAGTAACAAAAGAACCCTGTCTCACTCGCAGGCTGGAAAACTACACAGCCGAGACTCCCTGTCACCCAGACAGTACCCATAAGACACCCAGATCAAATAAACTACTATCAGACTCCACTCGGTCCCCAGACACGAGTGCAAATGCACCCCACAATAATCCGACCCCTCGGCCCACTACCTGGGCGAGGCACAATCTATGTCCAGAATGAATAATACTGATAGAGTGGAGGTGTCTAAAGCAATAAAATAACCTAGCCCAAGTTGGAGTTTTCTACTAGTCAGGTTGAACATGCAGCATATGACAGGGGTGCTAGGTCAAGTCCAAAGATAGCAATAAATAAATATGTGGTGGGGAAATAATAAGAACACATGATCAACTGTATACACAAAGAACCTCAAATCATGCTCTCTAACATGCTATACCGAAGATAAAAGTACATGCACATCCCTACACAGCTAGAATTAATGTGCAGTTCGCAGATCTTGAAGACGAAGCCACCCACCTGAAAAGTCGAACTGCCAAAAGTCTTACAGCTGATAATACCAGGAAAACTGCAACTCGAAGTCCAGCAGGTCCAATACTGTGATGATCCGGACTCCCGCAGAACTGCGCAACCTTAAATAGTGACTGTAGGAAGCTTGTACAGTGCAACGAAGCCTGTAGAATCGAAATTGGATATTTAAAATTGACTCTGCGCGAAAATCGGAGCAAATGGGATTTTCCGGGAGCTTTTTACAAAATTTCGGATGAGAATTTGGCGAAACGGACGGCAAAATCGGACTCAGCACGCGAAAACGGTCAAAATGGTATATTCGCTTTATTTTTCGGCACTTTGGTACTGTTCACCGGAACAGTAACCGCCGGCCGGAATTACTGTTCCGGCCGGCGGCGGCCGACGGCGAGCGGCGGCGCACGGCGGCGGGCAGCGGCGCAGCGGCAGGGCAGCGGCGGAGCGCGGAGGAGAGCGGCGCGGGCAGGCGCGGGCAGCGCGGGCAGGCGCGGGCAGGCGCGGGCAGGGGGCTCGGTGCGCGGTCCATGGGCCAGGCGTGCACCGGGTGCACCGAATTCTTCCCTTGCCACGTGGCGGCACCCGATTGGCTGGCCGGCTTCTAGAAGCTTCTGGATGGGTGACACGTGGCAGCATCCTATGGGCCGACATTTTCCGGAAAACCCGGAGCGCGGAGCAACCACGTGCACCACGTGGACACGTGGCAGCCTCCCAGTGGCCCTTGCACCGGCTGTTTCCTGTTTGGGCAACACGTGGCGCTTCCTGGTTGGTCCGTTTCGGTGTTTCGTGTTCGGATCAGATCCCGTGTGGGAATATTCCCTTTTGGCCCACTATATATAGAAGTCCCCACCCCCTCTCTTTGCACCTTGGATTCCGAGCCCTTAGAGAGAGAAACAGAAAAAGTGTTCAATATAAAAGTTGTTCCTCTCTCTCTCTTCTTTCTCTCTCTACAATCTCAGAATTTCTGGAGTTACAGATAGTGAGTTATCTGCGACGCGGCGCACTGCGACGATTTTCTTTTTAGGCCCATTTCCCGTCGCAGTTCCGTCGAAAATTCACTGCGGGCTAACCGGGTGGAATTTTTGGACGATTTTTGCGGCAGCGCGACCGTAAGAGGTAGGGCTTCGATTTCCGTGTTGATCATTTTGCTCCGTTTCGTACTTTTGGCACAGTTTTCAGGTCCTCTTTGACCCCCCTTTTTACTGTGATGATTTTTGGACAGCACCGACTTCTCCGATTTTTATCTTGACGTAGGAGCATCAGATCGAGGCGTTTAAAGAGTCGATTTTGATCTACTCTTCGCGAGGAACGCAACCGTGATTTTTCTGGGATTTTAGGAGCTCATTTTAGAGGTGAAAAATTCCTCTTTTTCCGTGCTGTCTGAAAAACAGCAAATATTGTGCTTTTTGGGATTTGTATTTATACCGGGAGCATTGATTTGCAGGATTGAGGACTGTGGACAACCAGGAGACTACCTGGGGTGTTGTTTGAGCTGTTCGAGGTGGGCGGTTGTTGCTTACCTCATTTTTGACAAGCTCACTGGGATTACTAGAAATCCCCTAAAATATGACAATTAACGAGAACAATTGGGACAAAGTAACATGATAATTGATGAGAACCCTTGGGACAACTAACAGGACTACTAACAGGACTACTAACAGGACTACTAACAGGACTACTAACAGGACAACTAACAGGACAATTAATGAGAACCATTGGGACAAATTAATATGACAAATGACAAGGACCGCTGGGATAAACTCCCCTAAAAATTAATATAACCCCACAAATGATATGATGACTTATATTGGGACACTGTGATTGAGACAAAGGCTATGATCTCGCATGCAAATGACTTTTATTCAGTAAATCAATTGTTTTAAACCTTTGACACTATTTTACAACTTTTAAAAATAAAAACAGTTGCATGCATGCCCGGACATCAGGTAAGGCCACTATTCATTGCTACACTATCATATTGGGATTTGAACATGTTTTATTGTTGTCCTTTGCATTCAGATGTTGTTGCTCAAGTGTGAGCAGGGGTTTGGGATAGTGTAGCCAAGGTTGTGCTAGATTGTGGACTTGTGGGGTATTGCGGTGACCGCGGACAGTAGGCGGTCGACCAGATGTTTATCCTTGCATCAGATTGGGGTTGAGTCTGGTTTATTGCATCAGTTGGGGATTGGTTTTCCTAGTGGATGGTTTCCCACTTTGATCATAGTCATGATCCAGTCCTGCTGATTTATGACACCTCTGATACTTATTACTGAGATACTTTACTCGTGTGGGTCGCTCCCCTCGAGTGCCACTCCGGAGTGTGTTACAACATTATCCCCTATCGGCACCCCCGATTTGGCCAACATTATCCCCTATCGGCATACCCGATTTGGCAAATACTATTCCCCATCGGCGTTATACCCGATTTGGCAAGGCACAGCAGGAAGTACCAGTTTTGCTAGTAACACTAGATTGAGTTCATTCAGACAGGCATTTATACACTGATTCATACATTTTCTTGGCATTTAGAGGCATGGTGGTGGTAGTTTCCTTTTTATCAGCAGTCTTTATAGCTTACAACTGTTCTTTCCTGTTGCCTCTAGTAGTCCTAGTGGGTGCGTCAGAGTTGAGGTTTTACCCACTAGGGGAGGCTACTGGTTTATCTGGTAGTTCTCACCCCATTGTTATTTTTCTGTCCCTTTCTCCTCCCTTTCTTTTGCAGAGTCGTCTGCGGGAGCCGCTAGGCCATCGGCAGCTGATAAAGGTAAGGGGATCGCTGAATAGATAGATCTCCTGTGAGGCTGAGAGCTATTAGACAGATAATGTACCCTCCACTCAGACTGTGATATTCTCCTTTTATTTTGGGTCTGGCTTCTGCCAGCTGGATGTACTATTTTGGTGAGCTGGGAGATTATTGTACTTATTACAGTTGTATTTGTATTTCCAGTCTGAAATACTATGTGGTTCTTCTATTCAGCTCGATGTTATGCTCTTTTACTGTTCATATTATATCAGAGCAGGTTACCAGCGCTTCGTGTTCGCGGAAAATCCCGTGTGCACGGCGGATCTGTTGGCGAGCCCGGGTTCCGGGGCGTGACAAATACTGTCCACAATTTCTCCTGGGTACAAACAAAGCTGCAGTTACACATAAATCCCCAAAAATCTGCCAAGAACGCGACACTGAAATTCTGCCGCAAAGATGCGATTAATTCACCTGCTGAAAGTGCTCGAAAAATTCCAAATAAAATATCCCTACGATCTACGCGTCGATAGCTTCGAAACGAATACCTGCACGTCCAATTCCGAGTTTCCTACGCTGAGATATAAATCCGGCAAGAGAAACACCTCATCCATAACTGTACAAACTTCCACAGATAAGAACTCGGGAAGAAGAAAGATTCTCACCTTCGAAGCCAACTCAGTAAATTCTGAGAAAAATTCAGGAGATTCCTCGCGAGAAGTAGATGAAAATTACCTATTGAATCACCTCGATCCGATGTCTGTACACAAAGTTACAGCTAAAACTCTGCAGTGCTGTCCAAAAATCCGCAAAGAAAAAGGGGCAAAATAAAGCTCAAAAATCTCTAAAATCCGCAAGGAATCTGAAAAAACTCAAAACATCAAAGTTGGAGTCCTACCAGTCGTGAGTCCAATGGCGCGAGAATCGCTAAAAACGGAGATCGGAGTGAGTCGGGGCAGTCTGCGCACTAAAATGCGACGAAACGGGTCGACGAAGACAAAGCGTCACTGTGCGCCGCGTCGCAGATAAAGTCGAAAAGATGATCTCCAAAAATCCTCAAAATCTTCCCAAGTGTGCTGCTAAATGCAAGGAGGAATTCACCTTCAGGGCCCACAGCGAAACAATGAACAGAAAAGAGAGAAAAGGCCCACACAAGGCCCTATTTATAGGCCCACATCCCTCTAAAGGGTCTGGCGGATTCGGGCCCTCATTTCGGGCGCCCGAATCCGCCAAAGAGGGTCGGACGCGCCCCCGTCCGACCGCCCGAAAAATCCTGGTGCGGCCACGTCACCGCACAACAGGAAACAGCCGTGCAGGGGCCCTCACCGCGTGCCACGTCGCCTCTCCCGCGGGCGGTGGGGTAGGTGGGGCGGAGCGCTGGCGGGGAGACGCGTGGCGCACTCAAGTGCGGGGCGCCACGTGTCGGCCGCACCGCTGCCCCGTGCACCGCCGCAGGAACCGTGGACCGCGACCACGTGAGCCCGCCAATGTCGCTCTGCCACGCGTCGTCCTCCCGGTCCACCATGCAGCGCCGTTTTTCCCTGAACCGCGCCGCGCGCACCCGCCAATCCGCGAATGCCACGTGGCCCGGGCGCGGTCCATGCGCCAGCCGTGCTTCCCCCGTGGACCGAGCGGTGTGAGCCGGCCCAATAACAGGCCGCCACGTGGCTTCGGCCGGTCCTGTCACGCCCCGAGTTTAAAAACCAGCGTCTAAAATTTTTTTTTTTTTTTTTAAATCAGAGTTTAAAAGCAGCCATGGCGCAACAGACCGCCACATATATAGAAGAGTCCCAATCCCACTGGGGATTAAGCCTTTTCTATATATGCACGGCTAGCTTGGCAATCAATCAGAGTACTGACTACGTACTAAGGATAAAACAAATTAACTTTTACAATAACTTTACAACTTAAAACTCTTTTACCCAAATTACAAAATCTTTCCACTTTAAACTCTTTAACTAAGTACACGGCTGTCCAGGGTCGAACATCTATCTCGATACCTCGCCAATTCGTCCCGACATCTCAACACCCGCTCGACCTGAAAAACAGTCACCCGAGGGTGTGAGACACACCGGAGTGTATCCCAGTGGGCACGACGAGCCGAGAAATAGCAGATCGTACCTACTGGTATACAATGCTAGAGGATAGTAATAGTTCAGGGGTTAGGATAAAGCAGATATATAACTGGTGCTGTAAAGAAAGTAAAACTCATAATCTGGGTTCAAGCATAGAAGATAATTTTAGCAGAATTTAAGCAGGATAAACATGTATCAGGATAATCAACGCATCAAGGAGTTAGGACAATCAGCAAGATAACAATGAACTATAATCAGGGCATCACAAGAATCATATATTGGTAGATAACTAGAAGCCAAATCAAAGGAAGAAACACATGCATCAAATAACTGAAAACACAAAGACCCAATTACCAGTCACCTTTGGTTCCACAAAACCCTCAGGCGAATTTGCCCATCTGGCACTCTTTGATTGACATTCCCCCCACAAGGGGTCACGGGTTGCTATTGCTAACCACTTTACCGGTAAAGAACATCGCTGCGGGTAGCAAATCCGCTGATGTTCGTGAAGTACAACGGTGCGGGCGAATCATATGCAAATGCTCAAACTGGCGGTCCACTGACCGGGTAATCGGCTACAAGCCGGGAAATCCCCACTGGGATGCAAGGGCAAAATCAACTGAATCTCAACTCTCATGCAGGAACACTCAGCAACTAAACAGTAAATCTCAGCTCATATGCAAGATCAAGGCAAATCTCTCTCAACAGAAGCTCACAGATAAACTCAACTCAACCACACAAACCAACCAAACATACAAAACTGAACACATATTTTTTTTGAGAAAACTATTTTGAAAAGTCCAAACCTCGAAGAGCGTTGCCCTCGTCCTATCAAACAAGAACAGACTCAGGCGACACTACGAAGCTTGGGTTTCCAAACCTCGCAGAGCAATTGCCTTTGTCCTATCAAATAAGAACAGACTCCGGCGACCCTACGAAGCTCGGTAAAACATTGGTTGATTAAAATTATGTGTTCAGCAGTGTAATATTTGATCATCAAGAAGCAAGTTCAACATCTATTAACCAACGAATGCAAATGCGGGATATAATCAACAGCCACTATGAAATAGAACCAGGTTTAGCAACTACAGACCAAGTCATACTGTCCAAACACATGCAGTTTTAAGAAAAATTATTAAAACAGGTTTTGGGTTCAAACCTCGCAGAGCAGTGCCCTTGTCCTATCAAACAAGAACAGACGCAGGCGACCCTGCGAAGCTTGGGTAAAAACGTTATTTAAATAAAATATACATGTGTTCAGCAGTACAAGCTCAGCGACAAAGATCACCAGGCACAAGTATGTCCAATCAGGCATGGAAAAATCCAGATAATCATAGGAGCAACCGGAAAACGGCTAAAGATCATGCAGGGCAATCAGTATAGACAGAGACTATAGATCAAGCATAATTGATCGAAAGGAATGGCAGGCTCAGGCATCAATAGATCAATATAATAATCAAGCATAGGAGTGCGACTACTGATCAATCAGTCAAAGCAATATATATCACAATCAAAGGCAGACAGGCTCAAATATAACCTAGATTAACAAGAACAGGAGTCCAACCAATACCGTACACCGAGGGCCGAAATGATAAAGCCCGGACCGAAGATAACCCACCTGTCAATGCGCAGGCGAACCTTCGACTCCAACAGGACGCTCGAAGACTTTGTCAACCTAAATCAAAATTATGATTAGGGAACAACTCAACCAAACCTATCCCGACATTATTTTTATACTTTTGTCACAACACGGGGAATCCAAATTACAACACGAACTCGCACCGTAATTCGTGAAACCGACAATTTTTGCCGATTTACGAAACAAGATCCGTTTCCCACTCAACTAGAGTCCTCGGAACTTTAACAAAAGGCTTAGAAGGTGCGTATATACTGTCTAAAGACAGCCAGCATACTACATTTGCAACTTAATCCATTATTTTCTCTATAATCGCATTATTACGCTTATTTGAACACTGTTTTCGCTCGATCTTTCAAACCAGAAGTCCGATGACAGCGCCGTAAGTTTCAGCGTGTCCGTTATGACATGACGAAGCCCATGCTCACCATTTGGAAGCAGCACGAGACCCGAGGAAAACTTTGGCCCATAAAATTCTTCTCTAACATAGCCAAAATGCATTTTTGTTTCTCCGGGACTTCAAACACCAAATCTGACGCGAGCACCGCGTCCAGTGACCCCAAATTAGCTAGGAATACACTGTCGTGGCTTCGCTAAAAGCCCGGAACATTGTTTTGTCTCAACATTATAGTTTTAGGTTGATTTCACTACATCTTTTATTCTATTCATCAAACAGCAAAAGTCTGAATATCAAATTGACCTAAATCATGCTTGGATCACTGTGCTCACCCTGGTTGGGATCCAGGAGTGCTGGTTCAAGCAGAACCAAGGCCATGCCCACACACTAGTTCACAATGCACCAAACTTCAATCCACACAGAATCACTTTGATCTGAAATAAGCACTAAGCTCAGGGGATATGTTTGAGCATCTTTCATATTTATAATTTTGTCAAATTCCAAATATTTCTTCTCTGTGGCATTTCCACAAACAGGTGGTGAGCACCAAATACACACATGCACACAACACCTTCCCAAACCTTGTTCTCAGCAAATACTGGACCAAATCCAGTGAAACTTGAATGGAATTGTTCCTTAGAGCATTAGCATTAATCCTATCATTTTGGTTTTCAGTTCGCACCCATGAAGTTCCATGGCCCGAGGTTGAAGAAGATGCAAAATGCTTTGAAAATCGTGATGCTTCAACCAGGGAATCTGGAACCAACCACTAGGCCAATTGGTTGCTAAAACACTTCCCAAACCTTCCTGAACACATGCTTGGTGACGAGATGCGGCGGCGGCGGCGGTGGGGCAAGCTCGGTTTGGAGCTCCTCCACCATTAATGGCGGATTTTAACAGAGGCCATATGAGGCCCTCAAACTTGCATGGTAGATTTCCTGGGTCCACACGAAGCTTCCCGAACCCTCCTCCCCGGCCGGAGGTGGCCGGAGCGCCGGCGGCCGCAAGTGGAACCCATTTCGGTTCAAACTTGGCCGCCAGCGAATGATGCTGCATGGATGCCATGAAATGGCATGGGTGCACTCCACTTGATCCCAGAAAGTGTTCTGGGAACATGGCCAGCGTCGGAGAAGCCCGCCGGCGCCGGAGCACAAAGCTCGGCCGCATGCACCAAACCGGAAAAACTAGGGCATTAAAGTTCTCCCATAATACTCCACCATATTCAACAAAATTTTGCAGAAAGTATCTACATATCCTACAGTTTATTCCCTCCAAATTTGTCCCAATACGGTCAACCAGTTGGAAAGTTCTTCCAAGGCGGAGCTATTATTAGGTTTCCGGCGAGGTATTGCCCCCGCCGGCAACCGGCTGTGCATGGGAGCTTGGGCTTGTGCAGGGAGCATGATTATGGCCTAGGGAGTCTACTGCATGTGGTCAAGGGTGCTATCAATCAATGGTTTGGGACTCTTACCTTAGCCGAAGTCGGGGAAGACAAGGATGAAACCGGTTACTTCCTCCTCCTTCGTGCGGCCACAGCAACAACCCAGGAGGTCCCCAGACACCAAAGACAACTTCAGAGCACTCTAGCTCCAACTTGGAAAAGGTTGGTTCCAAGCTTCTTCTTCCTCTCTCTCTCTCGGATTATTCTCTAATGGTGGTGGCTCTTGGGTTGTCCAAGGCTTCGGGCTTGGATCTGGGTGATGCAGAGGGTTAGGTGATGCTTCGGAATCCATAAAACCCCCTCGTGCTAAACCCCCAAGGAAACCCAAAGGCCAACTACACTAAATGCAAGATTCTTTTTAAAAAAAAAACCTTCAAACCTTGTTCACACTAAATCCTGGACTCCGGGGTCTTCACAGTAGACACAAAATGCACCCAACACCTTGATGATTAAGCCTCTTTATTTTTAGTACATAAGATATTACACTTTTTGCAAAAATACCCCATTTTTTGGTGTGTTTCACGCATTTCGAGAAATTCCGCTCGTCAATTTGCGAAACGGACTTCGCCACGACGTCCGGCTCGTCGAGACCTGTCAAGTAGCGTATTTGTTTATTTAGTTTGGCGCTCGAGTAAAATCTCGGGCCATAAAGTTTGTCGAAATGCGGTATATTGCACGCATCCCGATGCACCCGGGTCGCCAAACGCGAAATCCGTCAGTGCCATCGCGTTCAGAACGTCGAAATTAGTTAGGACTCATTACTCATACCCCTATGTTAAACTTTTAGACAGTGATTCAGCCTTTAGTGTTTTAAGGGGAATTAAATTATAGTGTTTACTATTCACTTAAGTTGTGGGGCCCACCCGCTTCTTTTCTGATTTCTGGAAGATCCGACCGTCGGATCGAAAATATATGAATATGAAACTTCTATGTTTCGACGAGACGATCGCAATGGTGATCTCGGATTTTCCAGATCAGACCCCGATCAAAAATCGATATTTTTGGGCCACTATTGACCCACTAATAATTCTGGAAATTATTTAAATCTGAATTCTAGATTTTAAAATCATGGTTACTACAGGTCCACGGTCACCCCCATGCACCAGATTTTCCCGAAAACTTTCGGTAGCCCGTTTTTGGTCATCCGGACTCCAAATTTAACAAGTAAATAGCCGTTTTCAAGCGTTTTTTCGCGCTGAATCCAAATTCAATCTCTGTTTGGCCCAATTCCTTTTCTAAAACTTCGGCAAACACAGCCGAAAGCCAAATCAGCCGAAGGTACCATACAGGGTCCATCTGTAGCATCCCTTTGATGCACCGTGGGCCCGACACACCAATACTAGATGTTCTACACAGTGGATTCATCGGAAAAGTTGCATGGAAATTCTGGACCACTACAATTTGGGTCCTTGTGGTGCATATTGGTTGTAATAGATTCGCTATAAGAATAGGGTGTGCAACTATATAGAATATATTCCCTTTAGTAGATAAGTGAGTTACTTATATATGATTTATGAGATCGAGTTTAGAAGATCTTGATCATGACAAAGTAAATAGCAAAAAATATTTTTAATATTAAAAATTCGAGTCAAATAAATTTGACATTTGACAAACGATGGGGTTTGATGAGCTATTGTATAACCTCTGTCTAGTCAGAACTCATGATAGAAGAATTGTATCACATATTAACTCCACCTAGAGGTTCAGTATTTTATTTTACAGAAATGCCACTATATGCTGCTAGGCGTCATTGGTGGATTGTGGGACTCAAGAGAATTATCTGGATGATCAATAATTCTTATTAGGCTGAGTTGGAATTATTTCGACCTACTAAAAAACGTTTCAGCGATATTATTGATGGTGATCACAATATATCTCATTACAAAATAGAATAGAATATATGAGGTCACACTTATAAAAGGTTGTGATTATCGGATAGCTGAATTACGATTTTTGAATAGCTGAGGACCTAATTGTCAATATATTGATAATTGAACTAATTTATAATTAATATAAATTAGTGATATTAAAGTGCAAATGTTGTAAGAGAGATCTTATTAATAGTTAGTGAGTTGTGAAAGAATTTATGTGCAAATATTGCATTATTGATTTGATTTAATCAAATTCGAATTGAGTTCGAGTTGAATTAAATTAGAATTTAATCGATGAAACTGATTAGAGGTAAGATAAATTTAAACCTAATTTTATTTCTTGGGAATCCTTAATGATTATAATTAAAAGGAAATTAATATATCCTTCTTTATACGTACGTGAGTTTTTAGAAAACCCTAGCCGTAGCATCTTTCCGCCTCTTTCCGCCTCTTCCTCTTTTCTAAATATTCACGCACAAAAAAAGACATTCTCCGTAAGGGAGCTGGCTAACACCTAATTTAGATCAGCAACCTTTTGTGGATACTGGTAGAGGTCGGACGCGTGTGTGGCTTTAAGAGAATCAAATTTTATGATTATCATATTGTGGTGTAGATCTTCTGAATATTAGATCTTTCTGTTCTAAAAAAAAATTAAATACATGATAGATCATATTTTTCGTAGTTTTTTAGATCAAATCTTAAATTTCAAAATCAAATTTTGTTTGATTTTTTGTTTTTCGCTGTATTTTATCATACACAAAATCTAACCGTGGTGTCAAAGCCATCATCATATTTTTTAAGATTTAAATTATATATTGGATATTTTAAATCATTCTTTGTTAGTTGAATGATTAATAGATCATTTTACCAGATTCAAAAAATTATAAAATTTTGATCAATTAATTTTTTTGAAATTACTTTTAATCCGTCGTACTAATTTTTTTTTACTGTAGGAGTTCGTACGAACGGTTACTGTAGTAGTCCGCATAGTATTTTTTAAAAAAATTTAAAATTTTTGAAGAGATCAATTTTATTTAAAATATTAATTTTATTGTAAAATTTGATGAGATCAAATTTTGTTTTTAAAATTATGTAGCTTTTTACATAAGATTTGAATTTTTGATGAGATCAAGTAGCTATTTTTGCAGATTAAAATTTTGATCAAAATTGTTTGAATTAACTAATCAATTAATATAAGCGATCGATTAGATCAGTCTGTTTTGATGATTTGATCATCTATTTTTCTAAATTGTTGGCAAACTGTTAATATAAATATCTAAAATTAATTATTATGATTGTAATATATGAGATACATATGAGTGATAATCAATATTGAAAATTTGAGTTGAATAAATTTGACATTTGACAGACGATGGAATTTGACGAGCTATTCCATGACCTCAATCTAGTCGGAACTCATGATAAAATTACTGTATCACACGCAAGGATTTAAGTATCCATCGGCACGGGCCGTATCTACTGTGCCGTACTGTGCCAACAAGATACCGGCACGATACAGCTCTCGTGCCGATGACACAGTTCAAAACCTTTTTTTCTTAAAATTACTAAATAATTTTCTTAATAAAGTTCAAAATATTTGATAAAGATACATAATAAGTAATTAAAAAATTTTGTTGCTAAAGAAATTAAATATTTCATTCCATTATGTATCGGTACGCATGTATTTTTTGTGATCGGTACTCATCGGCAATGCTCGGCACGCACCGTACCGTACCGTGCCGGTAAATTTTCGACATGATCTTGTGCCACGGCACTTAAATCCTTGATCACACGTTATTTTGGTGGGTGTGGATGTGGGAGCCTTTAAAAGGACCCTCCTCCCCTTTTCCCTATTTGCACTCACATGCTTAGTTAAGAATTAAATTGGATAGAATAATCGAAAAAAAATTAGATAGGATAAAATTAGGATTAGAATTAAAATTAGGATTAGACAAATAGTCATTCATTACTGGGTTGTCAACAAGCCGAACACATACATTAATAGACTTGGATCGGGACAAGGATTTTTTAAAAATTTTGAGTTTTATTACTATGTTGATGATGATGCAAATAAATAAGTTTTAAAAAATAAAAATAATATCAAGAGTTTTAATAAAATAAATAAGTAATCACTTTATTCATAAATAAAGTGTGAAGAATATATATATATATATATATATATATATATATATATATATATATATATATATATATATATATATATATAGTAAATTAGTTTCCTAAACTGGAATAATAATAATTGTTTATATATCAACTCAAAAACTATTAAACTAAGAATAAGATGCCATGTAACAATTAAAATTAACAAACCAAATTGGAAATATATATATATATATATATATATATATATATATATATATATATATATATATATATATATATATATACAAGCATTAGGTTAAAACGGGCCCCACCAATCTTCTGTGTCATCTAGTCCACGTGGCACAGGTGTACCAAGAATTATAAAGACAAAAATGTACGGTTATCCCTTGTACTATCTGGATATTGCAATTTGGTCCTTGAAATTTTGGTACTTCGTAGCTGATACTCTACCTCCTCGAAATTAAAAACTTTGAGAAACTATTATTTTATTATTATTATTTAATACTTTAATAATTCTATCGATCTATTCGAGTCTAGTAAGATATATTTCTTAGTACCAACTATATATATATATATATACACTTAATTTTAAAAAAATACTTAATTAAGTTATAACTATATATACAAAGATTAAGAAGAGTTAATTTTATTATAAATTTTTATTATTAAAAATATCAATTTACTATTAAAAATATATACATCGATTGTTGATTTGCGGAAGTAAACACTAATAAACATCTTAAATTTGTTGCTTTTAAAGTATTTCAGTTGCACTCATTCTAAATAAAATAGGGACTAAGTTGCAAAATTAGATAGTACAGGGACTAACCCTACAAAAAATCTCCTATCCTATCTCCTATAGACCCTCATCGACGCACTCACAGTCGTCGCCGACGAGGCGTCGGAGGCCGGAGAATCCAGCGAGTGCTGCCCGAACACTGCTCTGTGGGCATCGGCGAAGGCACTTAAATCCTTGATCACACGTTATTTTGGTGGGTGTGGATGTGGGAGCCTTTAAAAGGACCCTCCTCCCCTTTTCCCTATTTGCACTCACATGCTTAGTTAAGAATTAAATTGGATAGAATAATAGAAAAAAAATTAGATAGGATAAAATTAGGATTAGAATTAAAATTAGGATTAGACAAATAGTCATTCATTACTGGGTTGTCAACAAGCCGAACACATACATTAATAGACTTGGATCGGGAGACAAGGATTTTTTAAAAATTTTGAGTTTTATTACTATGTTGATGATGATGCAAATAAATAAGTTTTAAAAAATAAAAATAATATCAAGAGTTTTAATAAAATAAATAAGTAATCACTTTATTCATAAATAAAGTGTGAAGAAGAATATATATATATATATATATATATATATATATATATATATAGTAAATTAGTTTCCTAAACTGGAATAATAATAATTGTTTATATATCAACTCAAAAACTATTAAACTAAGAATAAGATGCCATGTATACAATTAAAATTAACAAACCAAATTGAAAATATATATATATATATATATAATATATATATATATATATATATAGTAATTAGTTTCCTAAACTGGAATAATAATAATTGTTTATATATCAACTCAAAAACTATTAACTAAGAATAAGATGCCATGTATACAATTAAAATTAACAAACAAATTGAAAATATATATATATATATATATATATATATATATATATATATATATATAGAGAGAGAGAGAGAGAGCTGGGCTACAATACTCTTAAGAGTATCCCACCTCATTTGCTATTGAGTTTTTATCCGTCCGATCTCCTTGAGATCCGTGCAGTTTAAATAAAAGAATATTTACTATTCAATTAAAGTAACTCTCATCTTTTTTTTATTTAAACTGCACGGATCTCAAGGAGATCGGACGGATAAAAACTCAATAGCAAATGAGGTGGGATACTCTTAAGAGTATTGTAGCCCAGCTCTATATATATATATATATATATATATATATATATATATATATATATATTTTACAAGCATTAGGTTAAAACGGGCCCCACCAATCTTCTGTGTCATCTAGTCCACGTGGCACAGGTGTACCAAGAATTATAAAGACAAAAATGTACGGTTATCCCTTGTACTATCTGGATATTGCAATTTGGTCATTGAAATTTTGGTACTTCTAAATATTTCGTAGCTGATACTCTACCTCCTCGAAATTAAAAACTTTGAGAAACTATTGTTTTATTATTATTATTTAATACTTTAATAATTCTATCGATCTATTCGAGTCTAGTAAGATATATTTCTTAGTACCAACTATATATATATATATATACACTTAATTTTAAAAAAATACTTAATTAAGTTATAACTATATATACAAAGATTAAGAAGAGTTAATTTTATTATAAATTTTTATTATTAAAAATATCAATTTACTATTAAAAATATATACATCGATCTTTGATTTGCGGAAGAAAACACTAATAAACATCCTAAATTTGTTGCTTTTAAAGTATTTCCGTTGCACTCATTCTAAATAAAATACGTACTAAGTTGCAAAATTAGATAGTACAGGGACTAACCCTACATAAATCACCAAATTAACCACAAAAATCTCACCTGTGTCCTGTTCTCTCTCCTATCCTATCTCCTACAAACCCTCATCGACGCACTCACAGTCGTCGCCGACGAGGCGTCGGAGGCCGGAGAATCCAGCGAGTGCTGCCCGAACACCGCTCTGTAGGCATCGGTGAAGGCGCTGACGATGACACGGCTGTGGCTCGGCGAGTTGAGCCCCAAATATCTGTCGAGGAGTCGGTGCAGTTCGTCGCTTCTGTATATCTCCATCTGGACGATCATCTCGAGCATCGACTCACGGAAGTCGGTGTACGGGTCCGTCGAGTCGACTGTCACGGCTCTCGCCGTGTCGGCCTTCGAGTAGGAGGAGGAGGATGATGATGAGTAAGAGTGGTGGTGGCGGTGGTGGTTGTGGTTAGGGGATTGGAGTTTGGTTGAGGAGGTGATTTTAAGGAATGGTAGCAGCTTCGACCGCGGGTAGCGGCAGCCGACGTCGGCCACCGCAGGGCGGTGGACTGCGAACCTTCTCCGGTGGGAAGCAGACGAGTTTTGGAAGCTATGCATCTGCTCTGATATCAATTGTTGAAACCGGTATTCGATCTCTTCGACATATATATACCACTTGTAGAGGGGTAGAGGGAATTGGTGTTATTAATAATGAAGGTTTAGTTAGTTAGAGGTAATGTCATGGAGAAATTAATAGAGAGGAGAGGAGATGAGACATGATTTTCCATGGGAATTAGAGAGAGAGCAATAGAGAGAGAGAGAGAGAGAGAGAATGTGATGGATAGCGGATGAAAATAGTACTACGTATGTTGATTAATTATGTCCACCAATTTTTTTTTGTTTGTTTCGGAAAGACTTTGTAGATTCTTTCGCAGTGTGACACTGCCAATATTTACTGCTTATGCTGTTTTGAAATTCGTGCTGTTTATGTGATAAACCATGCATGATGGAGATCGGCCCCATTAAATTTTTATTTTTCAATTGACTAAATTACATAAATTTCTTATAATATCTCGTTTTCTTACTTTACTTTTTTATTTTTTAAAAGTCTATATTTTGCCCTCTCGTAATTATCGAATTGTTTTTAAGGGACAACGGAGTTAACGGAGGAGGTAAATTGATGAAAATGCCCTTAACTTATATTGAAGAGAGAATGAGTTTTAACTTATTTTTCGCTATCCTTGAAGGATATTTAATTTGAATATATTCAATAATATTTTTTAAAAAATTAACAGATCACTTACGGAAGGATGACGGCGGGATAAATGCATATTTCGATAATTACGAGGGGGTAAAATATAGGCTTTTAAAAAATAGGGAGGCAAAATAAAAAAACGAAATATTACAGAAATATTTTCTGTAATTTAGCCTTTCCAATTTTATTGAGAAAAATTTTTGTTTTCCAATTTTTTTGATAGCATAGTAGTGTAGCTCTCTCTCTCTCTCTCTCTCTTTATATATATATATATATATATATATATATATATATATATATATATATATATATATATATAATTTTTAAAAAAATATATAAAATTTAAAAAATATGTTGAAAATAATTAGCCAATGTCTCTTTATAAAGTTGCTAGCTTTTGTCAAAAACATACACTTTAAAAAATAATAATTTAATTATGTCTTTGAGAAAGGCTAAATTACAGAAAACCTCCTCTAATATCCCGCTTTTTCACTTTACCTTCCTGTCTTTTAAAAGTCGACAACCTGCCCCCTCGTAATTACCGAAATATGCATTTACCCCCCCTGCCAGATATGAAAGTCCATCCATGAGCCTCTAATGAGCCAATTGCTTGTAACAAATTGGTAAGAAACCAATTCATATCTGGCAGGGGGGAAAGGGTAAATGCATTCATTGGAGGCTCATGGATGGACTTTCATATTTGGCAGGAGGATAAATGCATATTTCGGTAATTACGAGGGGGCAGGTTGTCGACTTTTAAAAGACAGGGGATAAAGTAGAAAAGCGGGATATTAGAGGGGAGTTTTTTTGTAATTTAGCCTTTGAGAAAAGAAAATACTAAAGCGTAGCAAATGAAACTGAATTAAGTATATATAATGGAGAGATTGATAACAATTAGCTATAATTAATTCAATAGTATTTTTCAAAAAAAAAAAAAATAGCAAATGAAAATAACACTATAGTATTAATGTAGATGGCATAATTAATTCAATTTCATAAAATCTTAAAATTACATTTTAATTAATTACCTAGGGATATTCTATGATTCAAAAAGTTTATATATTAAAAAATAAATATTTTTGAAATATATTTATTTCTGGTAATTAGTTCACTATTTCTTAAAATAATCTTTTCTCGTTCAATTTGTGATCAATGTGAATTTCAAAACCATATAATCAATAAGTGACATTTGACACGACCAAATCAATAACATTAATAATTTATTAGATTAAGTACTCATCTAAAATATTTAAATTATTAATTTTAATATGTTAGTCATATATAATTTTTTTATATTATTTACTGTGAAATTAATGGGTGCGACAAAACGGTCATTTTAAGAGAACAATTAATGATAGGCTATATATTTTGGGAATTAAATGTACATATGCGTTAGAAAAATAAGTTACGTGGAGTGATATTATCCTATACTACTAATTAAGCATTAACAGCAAAATAGTAGAGCATATATTTACTCTAGTTAGATTCGTGGTCGTAATTCGCGCGCGTATATATATATATATAATATATATATATATATATAATATATATATATATATATATATATTTCGGTTAAATTTAGCCTTTTGATTAATTCTATTCTTTAGATAATACCATTTCACCAACCACCCACTAAATCTAAGGGGTCCACCATCATCTTAACCGCACATTGCTACAGCTAAGGGTAAAAAACTCACAAGCACAATTAACTCAGTGCTTTTACAAATATAGGAGCTCAAATTATATATATATATATATATATATATATATATATATATATATATATATATAATATAAAGAGAGAGAGAGAGTACGGCTACAATACTATTAATAATATCAAGTTATTGGTGCTATTAAGTTTTCTATCCTTAAATCAACCACTTTAATCATTTTCACCCGTTAGATTTTACTATTTTTCCAACCACAAGGGCCTACTATCATCTCAACCATACATCTTTTAATTCAATGGTTAAAAACATAATAACACCAATGACTTGGTACTATTAATAGTATACCAGCCTAATAGCACAAAGTCATTGGTGCTATTAAGTTTTTAACTCTTAAATTAAAAGATGTGTGGGTGAGATGATAGTGGGTATCTTGTATTTAATGGTTGGTTGAAAAAATAGTAAAATTTAACAGATGAAAATGATCAAAGAGGTCGATCTAAGAATATAAAACTTGATAGCACCAAATACTTGGTGCTATCGATAGCATAATAGCTAGACTCTACATAAATATATATACATACTATACTTGATGTGATATTTATATATATAGAGTTCACAAGGTATATATATATATATATATATATATATATATATATATATATATATATATATATATATATATATATATAGGCTCGAATACTATCGATAGCACCAAGTCATTAGTGCTATCAAGTTTTTAGTCGTTGGATTAAAAGATGTGCGGTTGAGATAATAGTAGGCCCCTTGGGTTTAATAGGTGGTTGCAAAAATAGTAAAATCTAACGAGTGAAAATGATCAAAAGGGTTGATCTAAGGGTAGAAAATTTGATAGCACAAATAACTTGGTACTATCAATAGTATAGTAGCCGAACTATATATATATATATATATATATATATAATATATATATATATATATTATATATATATATATATAGTTAGGCTAGAATACTATTAATAGTACCAAGTCATTGGTGCTATTAAGTTTTTAATTTTTGCATTAAAAGATGTGTGGTTGAGATAATAGTGGGCCCCTTGGGTTTAATAGGTGGTTTGAAAAATAGTAAAATCTAACGGGTGAAAATGATCAAAGAGCTTGATCTAAGGGTAGAAAACTTGATAGCACCATAACTTGGTACTATTAATAGTATAGTAGCCGGACTCTATATATATATATATATATATATATATATATATATATATGTAAAGAGAGAGAGAGAGAGAGAGTGAGAGAGAGAGAGTCCGGCTACTATGCTTATACAAGTACCAAGGAATTGGTGTTTGTAAATTTTCTTCCGTTAGATCTATCCCTTTGACTAATTTTATCTCTTAGATCATTCTATTCCACCAACCACCTACTTAACCCAAGGGGCCTACTATCATCTTAACCACACATCTTTTCATTCAAGGGCTAAAAACATATAAGTATCAAAAACTTGATACTTTTACAAGCATAAGAGTTCAATTATATATATATATATATATATGAGAGAGAGAGAGAGAGAGTGGAGCTTCTATACTTTCAAAAGTATAAATCCAACTATGTATGTGAATTTTTTTTTATTGAATTTATTTTGATATTTGTGTTATTGTAAAGTCAATTAAAGAGAGCTAGAGAAAGAGAAAGTATAATAGCACGGGTCTCAATAAAAATCTAATAGTAAAAAATTTATAAGTATATTTGAACTTATACTTTTTAAAATATATAAACTCTACTATATATATAATTGAGCTTCTATATTTTTTAAAGTATTAAATCATTAGTCTTTATAGAATTTTAGCTCTTGAATGAAAAGATGTATGATTTGGATGATAGTGGACCTCTTGAGTTAACTGAATGGTTGGTGGAATAGAATAATCTAAGAAATAAAATTGGTCATAGCGATAGCTAGATCTAACAGTAGAAAACTTACAAGCACCAAGTGGAATAAAATGATCTAAGAAATAAAATTGATCATAGCGATAGCTAGATCTAACGGTAGAAAACTTACAAGCACCAATTACTTGGTGCTTGCACAAGCATACTACAGAACTATATATATATATATATATATATATATATATATATATATATATATATATATTATATAGTCTGACTACTATACTATCGATAGTACCAAACATTTGGTACTAGCATCCTAGCTGCATGTTTCTTCATCTAAGGGCCAAAAATTTAATAACCTCGATGACTTACTATTAAGAGCTTGAATGAGTTTATACTTTTAAAAATATATAAACTCTACTACACACACTCTATACTCAAAAAATTTTATAGAACTCTTTTAAAATTTTTGAAAATTTTAGCCAAAAAAAACAAAACAGGTGAGAAAAATTAAACAGCACGAAGTTTAAGGTATAAACTTTACACCTATGCTATAGGTGTATATGTAATATTGTTCTAAACAAAATAATTCATATATATATATCATTATTTTAATAATTATATTTAATAATTTTTAAATATATATATATATATATATATATATATATATTATGGGTAGATTAAAAAAATGAGATGGAATGAATATATAACGGTTTCTCAAAAGACAAATAGTAGCGAGAAAATTATTATTCACACAATCTAACGGTCATTTTATTTTTTATTCTCTCTTTATTATTATTATTATTATTATTATTATTATTATTATTATACCTTAATCAGGACATATTTGTTTTATCAAATTTCTTTCACAAAAGTCGCTCACTGCGTCAATCCACATATTCGGATACTTGGAGTTAAGTAGCAAAGTTGGAGATTAAATACAAAAAGAAAAATATTAGATACACATTTCAAATAAAGTGTACATCTTATATCTTATTTATTCAAAAATAGAATAAATTTTATTTATTATTTTAAAATGATTGATAAATTTTTTTTTATTTTTAAATGATTGAGATATAAAATATTCATCCAAAAATAAATAAACATATAGTATTGCTCATACAAAAAAGGGTTGGAGACGTGACTCGACTTCATGTACGACACGAGATCACTACTGCACGTTCAACATCAAACGAGTCAAAGTCCAGATGAGGCTTACAGCTAGAGCTCGCAGCCTTCGACCTGTTGTAAAGAATTTGGTAAAATAAACATGTCCCGCGGAAAAATGGATATCATTTAATTCTTTCTAGACTTAAATTTTTTTATTTTTGATATAATATTTAATATAATTTTTAAAATTTTAAAATATATAATATATTTTTATTTGACCAAAATATTTTTATTAATTTTTAAAAATTCTTTCAAATATTTTAAAATTTTGAATAGTAATAAAAAGTAAATAAGCAAAAAAAAAAAAAAAAAAAAAAAAAAAAAAAAACTTATTGAAATAGCTACTGGACTTAGGACATGGTTAGTTTTGCTTAATAATGATTGCGTTAAAATGCATACGTTTGATGAGTTCACACAATTATTAAGTAGCCATGTGAAATTAATAGTGACCTTCACCAAAACGAATTTTCCAAGGCAATTAATTTTAGGATTGTGACGTAACCACCACTTTTTTTTTTTTTTTTTTTAATCCTAAAAATCAGTGCCCATGTACTATTGTAATACTCATAAATTTAAAATTTAAAATTTTAATTAAAAAATTAAAAAATTAAAGTTGTGAAAGGTAATTTTTTTAAAAATTGAGTGTTTATGTAAAAGTGTCTGATCTGGCCGATTTAGCTAGACCGAAATCTGGCGATGTATATATTTTATTTGAATGGTCTCGTCGAACTAAGCGACCTGGTGTCATTCATTTTTATTTTCATATTCGATTAGTCAAAATTATCGAAAAGCCTACTAAAGAACTATTATTACTGAAGAAGTTAATAATGTGACTTATTGTGACCAAAACACTAAAAACTAAAATCGCTGTCTTGTTGAGCGGAACATCGAAGCAAAGTCCGATTTTTATTTTGACGAGCCTAACACCTCAAAAAACATGCAAAATCATAGTTTCACTGAACTGATGATCGATCTAATTGACCTAACGAAGTTCAAACCCGATGAACTAAAATCACTACTTGAACGGTCTCGACGAGCCGAACGCCGTGGTATCATCCATTTTTCTGTTTGTCGACCCTAAGGCCTTGAAAAAAGTAAAAAATAATAAAATTTAAGATATTTTGCAAGAAAACTCCTATATTTAATGCTCCGAAAAACGTGAAATTTCTCAGAGAAAGACCTCATGGCAAAGTACATTTTCAGTGAGGGAGTCAAGTCAAATTGTACAGTGTAGAGGGACTGATTGGCATTTTGCTGCAAACTTTATATATACCTATGTATGGATCCCTCTAACCTAACCCTCCAATCGCAGCCCCAGGCCTCCTCCACTTCCTCTACTCTTCCCCGAGCGTTTCACCGTCAGTTGCAGCTTTCCATCGCCGGAAGAGCAAGAATACCCATAAATCTTACTAGATCTCGGGTGGAGAAGAAGAAGTATCCACCAAATCGATCCCTTCAACTTTCTCTCTGTTCACCCCGCAGCCATCTACAGCTCCTGTGAGTATTCCCCAAAGAATGCCACCGCCGGAGAAGAAGCTGCAACATCTTCTTCTTCTTCTTCCTCGGATCTGAGGTAAACCTACTTTCTTTTACTCTTGTTTCTTGGCCAAGAGGCACCTTCATTCTCTCTTTCACCTCACTGTGACCTTCCCTACAAGATCCCGACACCGGGAGAGCTCTGGGTTGTCAGTAGGAGCAAAGAGCTCGATGAACCCTAAAACTAGCCATAGTTGTCGTGCGTCGCATCCAACCGTCAAGTTTGAGATTAGACTTGATGGTTCCCTTCTGCTGACCTCCAGAGAGATCTCTACAAAATTTCAGAGCACCTCGTGTAGTCGATCTTCGGGAAAATGGAACCCTAGTTTCGGGTTTCTTGAGGTTGGCTGCATTGCTCCGCTTGACGCCGTCGACCAACTGCCCATTTAGCTCCCTCTCGTCGAGGGAAAGCCTCTAGTACTGTAAGAATTTGAATTTTTGAAAATAAATAAATAAATAAAATTGATTGAAGTCAAGTTGAATTTTGGGTCATAAAAGCACGAATAGTCAAAATGCCCCTTTTCTGCTGTGTAAATTACACAGTTAGTGGGCTAGAAATATCACTTTTCAATCCGAGCCTGATCTCGAAGATCCGAGATCACGAGTGCAACCGTCTCGTCAAACTGAGTGAAAACCATATTGAACTTGTTCTGATCTGACAGTCGGATCTCCCTGAAATCGGCGTTGAAGCCGACGGGGCCCGCGACTTAAGTCGCGGGTACAAGTGAACAGTAAACCTTTTTTTTCGAGTCCCCTTCGCGCCAACGTTGGCCAATTTACTATATGGACTCCTAATATAGTGATTCGAGTAGCCAAGTCTAGCTATTTTTGATGTTCTGAACGCAATGGCGCAGTCGAAAATTCTGTTCGACGACTCTGGAATCTCGAAAAGCACGAAAACTGTAAAATTAGATAGTTTTTATGGAACGGAATTTTATCTGGGTATTTTCTCGAAAAACAAAAATTGCTACCTGATAGGATTCGTCGAGCCGGACGTCGTGGCGAAGTCCGTTTCTCGATCTGACAACCGGAAGACCTCGAAAAGCGTGAAAAATGAGGAAAAATGTGAATTTTGCGTAAAAATCCCTATTAAAGTTGCCTCGATTTGCGTGCCAGTTCTTGATGAGGGACCTAGATGCAAAATAAAGCTACTGTAAGGGGTCTAACCCTGAATACCAAAGCTAGAAGGGCTAATTTGCAAGTTTTTTTCAAACCCTATATATAGGTGTTTAACCGAGCTAGGGTTCCTTGCACACAAAATCCAAACCCTGTGGCCCTAGCCGCAACCCTCAATAAACCTCCTCTCCTCGGCCGCGTTCCCCGGAACTTGCCCGCACCGGCCGCCGCCACCCCCGTCGCCGGTGAAGGGAGCAACAATGAAAGCTTGGCTCTCGGGTTGTTGATAAGGAGAGTACTCGGGAGGGTTCTAGGCAACCAGGACTCGATCTGAAGACTCCTCTGGGAAGCCGCAACCGAGCCGAGCCGACCCCGGGGCCAGCCGCCGCCGCGCGCCGCCGCGGCCTTCCTCCTCTCCTTCCAAACTTCCGGCGAAGGTAAGTCTTGGAAGTTTTGATTTTATTTTGCCCTGGGGACCCCGGCATTGGTTTGCTGACATCCAGAGGATCGTCCTCGCGCAGCCCCAAGGTCCCCGGTGCCCCGGTTAGCCGGCCGGGGAACCTTATTGCCGGATTATTGCTTTCTCGACCGACCAAGTGCGTCGCCGTCATCGGACCGTCGAGGTCGAGATCAGCACCGTTGGGATCCTCCCTCCTGACGACTGCAACACCTCCACGGAGCCCCGGCACGATCAAATCAAGATCGGGGCTAATCGGCGTTGCCCTAGTTCCGGGGTTCCTTCATCTTCGGCCTCTGCCTCCCACCGCCGGGCATCGCCACCAGAGAACTCCTGGACCCGAGAGGGATCTTCTGGTCCAAGTCCCACCGGCCCGGAGCCACCTCACCGGAAACCGCCATTAGAGGCCTTTGAAGCTTGACCGAGCTCCTCCGCGCCGCCTCTCCGGCGTTCCTCAGTCACCGGGAACCGCCCAGGTAAGCTCCCTGGACCTTCTAGAGCTCCCCCAGCACCTTGCATGGCCCCCCTAACGTCGAAACTTTTGGTTCCAGAGTTGCACCCGAGCTCGACTTTGACCTCCTCTCCGGCCGTCGCCGGCGCTCAGGGCTCCGGCCACCAGTGCAGGTAAGCCCTAATTATCATTTATAGGAGTCCCATCATTTTAGTTTGGGCCTAGTTAGCCCCTGTAACTGAGTCTCAACTCTTGCACCCGAAATGCCAATTTCAGGCTTATCTCCGGCCGCCGCCGCCTCCGGCCGCCGGCACCTGACCCGACCTGACCAGAACACTTTCTGGGATCCAGAACTAACCCGTGCTCACCTCGGATTGTAGATTGACCATGGGTTTGTGAAATTGCCCAAGCCCGAGCCTTGGTTGGTGCATCACCTTGCTCCGGCAAGCCTTCCGGCCGACCTCCGGCAACCCGCAGGTGAGCACCACTCTTCTTGGTCATCATATAGTAGCATGCTCCAGTTAACTTACAGATTAATCATACATAATTTAAGTTTGGGCTTAGTTGCTATTTGGACTTAATAATTGTTGGGCCAACCTGTAAATGGGCCTGGTCTCGGCCCAATTCTTGTGAGCACGGGGTCTGTCTCATTGAATGTGACGCGCTGGAACTTACGGCGTCGTCGTTGGACTCCCGGATTGTAAGAACGAGTCGAAACAGCAGATCAATTCAATGAGTTTATGCAAATTAAAATATATTATGGACTAAAATGCAAATAGGACTTGGTGGCTGTCCCTAGACAGTGTTCACACACCTACTAGGCATCTTGTTAGAGTCCCGTGGACTTTCGTGGATCGGGAATTGGAATTTATTCAATAAATCAACGATAAATGTTCCGTATAAGCAATCCGTTACTGTCATGTCGTCGGGATGGGTATGTGTGAGTCCATTACTGATGGTAGCTTCTTATGCAGGGCCCAGTTGTTCAGCACCAGCCTCCTAGTAGCAGTGCGAGAGTTCGGGGATCTGCCTTCATTCAGGTGGGTTATCTTCGAACCGGGCCTCAGCTTTTTGGCCCTCTGGTTGCTTTAGTCCAGTCGGACCCCTGTTTTTTTATTTCCCTGCTGATTATCTGACCTATCTTGACATATCATGATCCCATTGATTGACACTGACTTGATTAGACCTGTGATTGAGATTACTTGTTCACCATCAGCCTGAGTATTGCATACCTGCTCCCTGATTATCACTGATAGATCCTGATCTACTTGAGACACACGATATATATCTGTTCATCATCTTTTATATTCCTGCCATTGAGATGATTCTTGATTTATTGTCGATATTCATGATTGATTGATCCTGATTGATAGATACTACTCGATGTTCCGATATGTATGATTGATAGATACTACTCGATGTTCCGATATGCATGATAGATTCTGATCGATATGATAGATGATTTTCTGTTGGAATTTCGGCATGTTGCCGACTACCCGGTCACTAGACCGTGAGATTGATCATTATGACTTGCTATATACTGCTGTACTTCACGAACATGGCCGGGGTCGCTCCCCGTGGAGCTTGTTCTTTACCGGTAAAGTGGTCTGGTGATAGACCCGTGAGCCCCCAGTTAGGCACCAGTGGGTGCGGGGTATGTCAGCCGCGATGCCCTTTTTGCATTGAGACTGCTTGGCGTCTGTGAAATGCAGGGTTATTGCCTGAGGTCCTATGAGACCAATAGTGGCGCATGATTGGGTACTTGGGTTTCACCTTTGACGCATTACTGTTACCCTGTATTGTTGCTCAGTTTACTTCCAGTATCATTATCTGTAGACCGCTTATATTACCTGCAGTTCCTTATGCATGATTATTGTGGATACCTTTGATTTTAGCATATATGATCTACCGCTTTCATGATTGTTTATCTCTGATATACCCTGATTGATAGTATACCTAGCTGCTGTATTCTCCTGATATTAGTAGACATCCATGCTTTCAGCTTTCCTATAGATCTTTACTATCCGCAGATTTTAGTACCCAGTAGGTACGATTGCTGATCCTCGGCTCGTCGTGCCACTGGGATACATGTACAGTGTATCTCACACTCCCTGGGTGACCATTTTTCAGGTCCGTCGGGTGGGGAGATAGCGGGACGATCCAGTGAGCCTGTCACGATAGAGCTGTCCCCATGATTCTAGACAGAGATGATTGAGATCTTTGATGATTTATGCAGACTTTTATTTTTCGCATTTTATTCCAGTTCTATTTGATTTAGACTTAGACATTTAAAATATTAATGTAATAAACGATTTTGAATTATTCCTGCTGACTAGATTAGTAGTTGTACTGAGATATCTGTTGCTGATTACTAGCCTAGCCGTGCATATATAGGGGAGTCTCTGTTCGCGGAATAGAGGGTTTCCTATATGTGTGGCGGTCTGTTACGCCTGTTTTGCAAACTCTGATTAATCAGAAAAAAAAAAAAAATTTCAGACCTGATTTTTAAACTCAGGGCGTGACAAGTACCTTTGCATGAACTCGAAAATCCCTGCTTAGATCTCTACCATTGTTGTCCTCAAGGTTGGCAGCAAGCTTCTGTCTGGCCATCCGCCACCACCAGCCCGCAGGAGGCACTCCTGTCATCCTCTGGGACCTTCTCCAGTTGCTTCTTGCCCTCGAAACCCACCAGAACCCGAGATGGTTAAGTTAGTCCAACTTGGGTTCTAGGAGACAATGATTTGGCCGAGGTTGCTCTATCTACTGTTCCGGCAGCTTTCCAGCAATACTGAGGTGAACTTTTGAACCCTCTCAACCTTCTGAGTATGATGCTCACTTCAGTTCTGAAGTTGATGGAGTGGTTAGGTCTTGGTTACAACCTAGGTCTTATTGCAGGTTTAATGATGAGCCATTGTTGTTCTTGGGCTTTGTGCTACTTTTAAATAGCGAGCATGAGTTTCAAAATGTCGAGGCCCATCTTCTTGTGGCCTCGAATTAATCTAAAAATCTTCAGATTCATATTAGTGGCTTAAAACACATAAAATACAAGCATTTATGTAATTCCTCGCTAACCTAGGGGTCTAATTGCAATTGTGACCCTATGTATTGTCTTGGGCAGCATGTTTATGATCTCTGAACTTTTCGTTCGAGATTCGACGGCTTTCGTTAAATGAAAATCGAGTTTCGAACCATAAATCGACAAAATCGTCGGTTTATCGGTGTTTTGGCACAAATTGCGTAGTTCGAGGAACTTAATGATCAGTTGTCACTGCCAGGTGTCTCTGGTTATTTTCGACGCTACCCTGGCTGGTCCAGTGACTTCAGTCTAGTGTTGGCGACTTCCGGAGCCAAAGTTTGGTTTCCGAAAGTGAATTTCGATAATTATGGCACCGTTTGAGTTTAGGATGGCCTAGAGTTTGATGTTACTGTTCGAACGTCTTAAATGAAGCATTCTGGAGCAGCGTGTGAAGTTTCATTAAGTTTGGAAACCTATAGACACTAATCAAGCCATAGTTGGTTGAACGGCGAATTTTCAAAAATTTCGGTAAATCTCGGGAGTTGAGAAAAGTTCACTGTATAGTCGTTCTGTACACTATGTGTCGATGGGATGAGTATGAGTGAATTTGTTACTGATCAGAGTTTATTATTCAGGCCCCGGCAGTCAGGAACCAGCTCATGAGTAGTCCAGTAGGTTTCAAGACCGCCTACACTGAGGTAGGTACTTCGGTCTGGGCTTTAGCATCTTGCCACTTGATTGGGTACCGTATTCAGTCGGACTTCTGTGATTCTTGCTAGCCCCGGTCCTAATGATTGAGCTTTACCATCATTCCGTTTAGTATATTTAGTTACTGCCATTCTTTCAGTATCTTATGATTGAGTTATATATCTTTGATTTCAGTACACATAACTGCTTCATTATAGTGATTCAGACATTGACTTTTGCCATGCTTAATTGGTCATCAGTTAGTTATGCTTATAGTTCAGCTATTTCAGTATACTCAGCTTATATCTGAACATATGTCAAGTGTGATTGGACATTTCATAGATTTACTCCTACTTAGTTATATTAGCTTTCAGTATCTTATGATTGAGTTATATAGCTTTGATTTCAGTACACCTAACTGCTTCATTATAGTGATTCAGACATTGACTTTTGCCATACTTAATTGGTCATCAGTTAGTTATGCTTACAGTTCAGCTATTTTAGTATACTTAGCTTATATCTGGACATATGTCATGTGTGATTGGACATTTCATAGATTTACTCCTGCTCAGTTATATCACCATTTCTTTATATTTTCGCACTGCATTTTAGTATAGGGATCAGACACAGTATACAACATGATTGATTATACAGTTATTAGCATCCTGGTAGGAATTCCGGCTTGTTGCTGATTATCCGGTCTTTTGACCGTGAACTCGAACATCAACATTATGATCGCTACAGCACCGATGTACTTCACGTACGCCGTGGGATTGATCCCTCACCTTGCGTTCTTTACCGGTAAAATGGTCGACAGCGACCCGTGAGTCCCAAATAATACCAAGTGGTGCAGGGTTATGTCAGCCAGATCGGTGCCTGACAGTGGCACTAGCCTGAGGTCCCTGTGACCCTGACGACATGATTGCGTACTCTGTTTCTACTATTTTATGCATAGCTACTTTATGGTTACTTTTAGTTATTGTTATTCAGTATGCCTAGTACCTTACTATTTACTACTTTGTGATTTACTATGATTTCATATATACCAGTTACCGCTTTCATACTTGTGATTATACCTTCTTTATGTCTACCCTCATACATTCTGTTTATTTATCATCCGTTGTTTATTGTGTACTAGTAGGTACGACTTATTGTTTTTTGACTCGTTGTACTCATTGGGATACATTTAGTTGAATCTCACATTCTTTGGTTGTCACGCCCCGAGTTTAAAATCAGGTCTGAAATTTTTTTTTTTTGAAATCAGAGTTCGCAACTGGGCGCAACAGACCGCCACACATATAGGAAACCCTCTATTCCACGAACAGAGACTCCCCTATATATGCACGGCTAGGCTAGTAATCAGCAACAGATATCTCAGTACAACTACTAATCTAGTCAGCAGGAATAATTCAAAATCAGTTATTACATCAATATTTTAAATGTCTAAATCAATTAGAACTGGAATGAAATGCGGAAAATAAAAGTCTACATAGACCATAAGGGATCCTGAATCATCAATATATATGCTCATGGGGACAGCTCTATCGTAATATGCTCACTGGATCGTCCCGCTATCTCCCCACCGACGGACCTGAAAATGGTCACCAGGGGGTGTGAGATACACTGTACAGGTATCCCAGTGGGCACGACGAGCCGAGGATCAGCTAATCGTACCTACTGGGTACTAAAATCTGCGGATAGTAAAGATCTATAGGAAAAGCTGGAAGCATAGATGTCTACTAATAATCAGGAGAATACAGCAGCTAGGTATACTATCAATCACGGTATATCAGAGATAAACAATCATGAAAGCGGTAGATCATATATGCTAAAATCAAAAGGTATCCACAATAATCATGCATCAATCACAAGAATACCAAGTACCCAAACAATGCCAATATTGGTCACGGAGACCTCAGGCTCATATCACTATCTGCACCTATCCCACTGACATAACCCCGCACCCATAAGTGCTATCTGGGGCTCACGGGTCCTTCCTCTAGACCACTTTACCGGTAAAGAACAATAGCCACGGGGAGCGACCCCGGCAATGTTCGTGAAGTACAGCGATGCGTGGCAAGTCGTACTGATCAATCTCACGGTCTAGTGACCGAGTAGTCGGCAACATGCCGAGATCCCCACAGGGAATCATCTGTCTATCTCTATCAATCGGAATCAATCAATCGTGCATATGAAAAATATATCAAATACATCTCAGTGACAGGAACAGTAGGTATCAACTAATCATGCAAATCTATATATCAATCAATCGGGATCAATCAATCATGCATATCGACGTATATCAAGAAATATCTCAAAGACAGGAATCAACAGGTGTCATCTAATCATGCAGATCTATATATCAATCAATCAGGATCAATCAATCATGCATATCGACGTATATCAAGAAATATCTCAAAGACAGGAATCAACAGGTGTCATCTAATCATGCAGATCTATATATCAATCAATCAGGATCAGTCAGGAATAATCAGGGAGTATGTATATGATAATCGGCTGATCGTGACAAGAGATCTCAATCATAGGTCTAATCAGTCAATGTCCATCAGAGGGATCATGCTATGTCAAACGAGATCAATATATGTCAGGCTAAGTCATATAGGTAAAATCAGCAGGGCAAGTCAAGAACAGGTGTCCGACTGGACTAAAGCAACCAGAGGGCCAAAAAGCTGAGCCCGGTTCGAAGATAACCCACCTGGATGACGGCAGATCCTCGAACTCCCGCGCAGCTACTGGGAGGCTGGTGCTGAACAACTGGGCCCTGTAACGGTAAATATAATCAGTAATAAGCTCACACAACCCTTTCCCGGCGTCGCTACACTAACAGAACGTTTAAACGGGTCAAATCGATCATTTTATCGGTCGATATCTGATTCCTGGTCAACGAGGACCATCGGAACCCTAACAAAATGCCCAGGTGGTGCGTAAACACTGTCTAAGGTCAGCTTGCATGTTTATTTTGCATTTTGGTCCATGAGGTATTTAAAATTTGCATAAAAACATTATATTGATCACTGTTTTAACTCGTTCGGAAAATTCGGGGGTCCGACGACGACGCCGTTAGTTTCAGCGCGTCCGTTACGTCGAGACGGATCCCGTGCTCACTAGGTTGGGCTGGCACGAGGCCTAATAACAAAGTTGGCTGATAGTTTACTTAGGTCCAAAACACAACTATGCTAGATCTTAACATACACATGATCTAGACATGATCTAACTTGAGCATGAAGTGCTGTCATGACAGAGGAGTAGTGTGCTCACCTGAGGCACGCCGGAAACCCGCCGGAACAGTGGCCGGAGCAACACCCAAGATTGGCCAAGGCTCGGGTTAGGGTGATCTTGCAGCAACTTGGGTTCTTCTCTGTATCCAAGGTGAGCACTAGCTAGGAGGGGTCCCCAGAAGACCTCGGGTACAGTCCGGGTCGGCCGGCGGCGGCCGGAGGCGGCGGTGGCCGGAGGGGAGCCCGAGATGGTGTTCTCGGGTGCAAGTTTTTGGAGCTGACAACAGGGGGGATTTAGCCCAAAAATAAAATGATGGGAAGCATTCACGGGATCTACAGACCTTACCTGGTGGTTGGCCGGAGCCCTGGAGCACCGGGGATCGCCGGAGCTCGAGCCGATGACCTCCTCGGGTGCAACTCTGGAACGGAAGAATGCCACGTTAAGAGGGCCATGCAAAGCCTCTGGGGGACTCACCAAGATCCAAGGAGCTCACCTGGGGGTTTTCCCGGCGTCAGGAGGCGGCGGCGTGGCGCGGCGGCGGAGCTCGGTGAAGCTCCGACGGCCAACAATGGCGGATTCCGGCCGAGGAACTCCGGGCCGGCGTGACCTGGGCCAGAAGGTCTGTCCCGCCGTGGTGAGGCTCGGTGCAGGGTTGGCCGGTGCGGGAAGGCCGCGGCGGCGCTGGACGGCCGTGGTCGGCAAAATGCGCAATATCGGGTTTTCTAGGGCATCTCCGCGAGGCTCCGATCTTCGTCCGATCGAGCTGGGGCTTCGTGGGATGTTGTAGTCGCCCCGATGACACGATCCAACGGTCCCGATCTTTGGCTGGACGGTCGGATGGAGGCGGCGACTGGCGGCGGCCCAAATAACCAATAATCCGGCGGGGTTGCTCCCGCCGGCGATCGGAACGGCGTCAGCGGCTGGGCCTGAGCCAGGGGAGTTCTCTCGACGTCAGAAACCCTATGATCGTGACCATGGATCAAAGAAATAGCAGGTTTCATATCCTTACCTCGTCGGAAAGAAGGAGAAGGAGGTGGTTGCTCCCGCGGCGGCGCTCGGCGGCGGCAGGGCGCGGGACCACCTCGGCTCGGACGCAGCTTCACCAGGGACCTCACCAACCAAGGTCTTGATTCTTCCAGGCCCTCTTGATCACCTCCTCACCAAGAACCCGAGATCACCTTTGGATCTTCTTCTCCGGCGATGGTGGAGGCGGCGGCCGGTTGCGGGGAGATTCGGGAACGAGGCAGAGAGGGAGAGAGAGAAGTTCGTTGGCGTCTGGTGCCGAAGCTGCGGCTACGGGGCCTTTAAGGAGACGAATTCGAATTTGAATTCCAATTCGAATTGCGTATTTGTTGCACAATTGCAAAGAAACCCTCCAACCCTTGGTATTTTGGGTTTTGATCCACTACAATAAGCTCCATTCACATTAAAGTCCCTCTCCCATGAGTGGCACGCTTTCCGAGGCAAGAAAACTAGGGTTTTATACGCAAAAATCACCTTTTTCGCCGTATTTCACGTATTTCGAGAAGATCCGATCGTCAGATCGAAAAACGGACTTTGCCAGGACGTCCGGCTCGACGAACCTTATGAGGTAGCAATCTTTGTTTTTCGAAACTGTGTCCGGATAAATTTTCGGTCCATAAAAACTGTGTAAAAATACAGTTTTCACGCCTTTCGAGATTCCAGAGTCGTCAAACAGAATTTTCGACTGCGCCATTGCGTTCAGAACATCGAAAATAGCTAGAATTGACTACTCGAACCACTATATTAGGAGTCCAGATAGTAAATTGGCCAACGTTGGCGCGAAGGGGACTCGAAAATTAGGGTTTACTGTTCATTGTACCGCGACTTAAGTCGCGGGTCCCGCTGACTTCGACGCTGATTTCTGAAAGATCCGACCGTCAGATCTGAACAAGTTTAATATGGATTTCACTCAGTTCATCATGACGGTCGCACTCGTGGTCTCGGATCTTCGAGATCAGGCTCGGATTGAAAAGTGGTATTTTTGGCCCACTAACTGTGCCATTTACACTGCGGAAAAGGGGCACTTAGACTACTTGTGCTTTTCATGATTTAAATTCAACTCGGCTTTAATTATTTCCATTTATTTATTTATTTTCAAAATTCAAATTCTTACATTGGTGACCATTTTTTACAGATCAATCAGTTGGTGGGATGTCGGGACGCTATTGAGAGACATACGAAAGACATACGGATAGAGTTGTCCCTTGTCACTTGCTAGATAGCTATTATGCATCCTTTACCTGCTTTTTTTGTGATCTTCAGTTACAGATTTATGATCATGACTAGTTTATCTTGTGGATTATGAGTAATAGTAGGACTATATTGATCATGACTTAGATGTAATAGTTATGTTTTTTATAATTGTGGAATATTATGTGATTATTGATTGATTAGTTCAATATTGTATTAGTCAATTTGTTTGTATTCTCTGTACTTGTCCTAACAGTGTGTATATAGGGAAGATTTTGACCGAGCGAAAAATTTTCTATATACGTGATGATCTGTAGGACGTCCTGAAAAATCAGTTTTAAACTCTGATTTAAAAAAAAAAAAAAAATTAGACCGTTTTTTAACTCCGAGACATGATAACTATTCCAAGCATTATGAATACTGACACGAAACACGATACGACTCGGACATGACGACTCGATAACTTTTAAAAAATTAGGACACAGATATAACATAAACATAAATAATAAAATATAATATTATTAGTATAATAATACACTTATTACATATAAAATATAATTTTGGTAAAATATCATTATATTTTTCTTAAGAATGAAAGTTTAAAAACATTTTATTGATAGTTCATATATATTTTTTTTTTTAAAATTAGCTACTGTACATAATTTATTTATATTGTCAAAAAAAAAAAAAAAAAAAAATGTATGTACTCATAGAAAGACTAAAATATTTATCACTTTACATTATATATATATATATATATAAAAATAAAAAATGTATATATATATTTTTTAATTGTATGCGCTATGGATCGACATAGAACGCGCGTCTAAAAAGTGTTCACATCGGATACGAGTCCAACACGAACAAAGACAAGTAAAACTTATAAAAGTGTATGTGATAGGCAGTATCCCACTAAGTAGGAGGAATACATATGTAATTAATTATTAAGCTTAATTATAAAATCCTTTTCAGCATTTTAAAATCCTTTTCAGCATTTTATCTTATGTTTTAAATATTTTTCTGCATAAAAAAAATTTAAACAATGCGAATTTTTCATTTTAGTATTGTGTGAAATAGGTTAAATAATTTGAAATTTATGTTACTATTGATGAAATTGTTAACGATAATGACAGGGCAAGATCAAGATCATTTGGTATTAATTAAAAAACTGCTTAAATTATCGCACGGAAATTGAATACTTTTTTATTGTTCCCTTGAGATTTGATTCTTGAAATAGTATTTGAAGAAATTACTATAATAAAATTATGTTATAGTGATACTTTTAAATATTTCTAAAATCTAAAAAGAGTGTCATTGATAAAAATACCGATACTTATTGTCAGTGTTGCTATATATAGTCGCTAAAGTGTATAGCGACATATTTTTATAATGTGTCTCAAAACTATGTCCATATAATCTAATTTTGAATATAAATGGAATATAAATAGGACACTTATACAAAAGTGTTACAAATATTTGTCCCTATAACCTAATTTTATTGTAGAATTTAAATGGACTTAAAAATGTGTTATCTAAACATTTCACCGGCAAAAATAAACAAAATATTTTAACAGAATTTTATTTGAGACAAAACAATTTGATATTGTTTAAATTTCTTTTATACATATAGGAGAGTATTTGAGGCACAGGGTAAAGTACAAAGATGGTTTTTATAATTAACCCTGTTTATTATTCTAAATTATAAACTATGCTTTAAAAATAGGCTGTTTTTTTTTTTTTTTTTTTGAGATAAAATGATAATTAGGGATGTCAATGGATCGAATTCGGAACGGATTTTCAAAAACCCGAACCTGATCCCGACTACATATCCGAAACCTGAATTCGAACCCGAATCCGACGGATTTTAAAAATTCATATGCAAATCCGAATCCGACCAAAAATTCAAAATCCGAGCCTGAACCGAACCCGAAAATTCAAATCCGAAATAATTATTTTTCGTTTTCTCTTACAATATTTCAAAATATATTACATTAAATCTAAAATTTTAAAATATAAATTTAAATATAATATCAAATATTTATTTACACATATATTATATAACGTAAAATCAATTCGGGTTCAGGTACGGTCAAAATTCATATCCGAATTCAAATCCGTCGAGTTTTTGTTTTTTATATTCATAACCGAATCCGTATCTGTTTAATATCGGATAAATCCATTCCGCTCGGATACGGATTCGAATAAAATTTCGGATATCCGTATCCATTGACATCCCTAATGATAATACGTTATATGCTTCGTTTATTTTTTAAAAATAAAAAACTTAGCTAAAAAATGTAAAGCACCGGGCATCAAACATAAGACCTCATATTAAACCATCAAATTCTTTGTGTTCTGTACTAGAAACGATTAGTACCATTTCACTATACGAGAGACTGTATAGTAGTGTCAATGCGAAAAGATAAAATACGGCAATACAAAGCATGATCATAATCAAATGTGTGACCAGAGACGAAGCCAGAATTTAAGTCCTAGAGAGGTCAAAAGCTATACAATTACAAAAACTTAAAATTAAAATTAAAATTGTTAAGTACATATGCTGCCATTCAAAGTACATGTATATCAATAATTATAATTATTAAACATTTATATTTTATAGTCTATAATATTATTTTTAGGACTATTAGATACTTAAATAATATATACTTAAATTTATAACTTCTTATATATTTAATATGCAAGCATTATGAATATTATAGTGTATAATGTATGGTGTATCAGGTGCGTATAATTTTTTTTAAAAAAAAATTCTAGTAATACACACTAAAATACTTTTTATATAGATCATTATTATAATATTTATTTAGTTATAACTATTTATTTTTTAAGTCAATAACAATATAAGGATCTAAAGTAAATATTTTAAAAGTTGAGGGGGGTCATGGCCCCCTCAATCTACATATAGTTTCGTCACTGTGTGTGACTCTATTTTGTGATGTTATATATGTTGTATTTATATAGTCAGATTATAAGCATTCAAATACTAGTTTAGTTGCATGTGAAAACTTTAGTTGCACATAACGCTAAAACTGATTAACCGATATTTTGTATCGATTTAAACAAGTTTAGAACCGAAGCGCTCAAAAAGTGGCTTTTGGGTTTAGGTACATGGTTTTGCCGAATCGATTTAAATTGGTATGGAATAAAAATTTATAAATTGTAATACTTAATTGGGCCTGAGTAAGCCAGCCCAACCCGGCCTTTTTGACCCAATTAATTTTTTGGAGGTCGATCGGGCCGGGCTTGGGCTCGCCGTTTCTTCGTTAGACCCAGCTCAGCTTGGACCCATTGGGCCCAGTCAATTTGAAACTCCGCTTGGACCGAAAAAAAATTGTATATATATTTTTTCTGGTCGAATCGAGCACGAGCTGGCTAACAAAACTCGGAGCCAAAATTAGGCTTGGGTTTTGGGTTTTGCTTAGGTTTATGCTTTATACGTAACACCGAATTCCTATAGAGAGTTCTAGTCTATGTCAAGTAGGGCTCACAATTTAGCTCGCTGTTTGTGAATCAGTTCGTGTTCGAATCGAAATAAGCTTGAGATCGAAGTGCTCGTTTGATAAACAAGCTAATACGAGCTAGGTTCAGCTTTAGCCTCAAGTCCACATGGCTAGATTGGCCTATATTGGTTTTGATATAAGTTTTTGAATACGTTACGAGCTGAATTTTTCAGCTCAATATATTAATGAGCCGAGCACGAACTAGGGTCAACTCGCTCGTGTTTGGCTCATTGGCAACTCTAGCCTCAAGTCCACATGGCTAGATTGGCCCACATTAGTTTTGATATTAGTTGTTGAACACGAGTTAAAATTTTCAAGTCAATATATTAATGAGTCAAACATGAGCTGGAGTCAGCTCGCTCGTGTTCAACTTGTTGACAATCATAGCCTCAAGTCCACATGGCCAGATTAGCCCATATTGGTTTTGATACTGGTTGTTGAACACCAGCTAGATTTTTCAACTCAATATATTAATAAGCTGAACACAAGGAAGGGTTAGTTTGTTCGTGTTCGGCTCGTTGACAATCCTAGCCTCAAGTCCACATGGCTAGATCGGCCCACATTGATTTTGATATTAATTGTTGAACACAAGCCGAATTTTTCAACTTAATATATTAATGAATCGAACATGAGCCGAGGTCAGCTCACTCATGTTCGGCTTTTCGACGAGCCAAGGTCAGCTCACTCATGTTCGGCTCGTTGACAACCATAATCTTAAGTTTTTAGCCTTTGGATGAAAGGATGTGCGTTTGGGATTATAGTGGTCCACTAAGATTTTTGCTATTCAACCAATCACCCACTAAATCTTAGGGAACCACTATCATTCTAACTGCACATCTCTTAATCTAATGGCTAAAAATTGGTAGCACCAATGACTTAGTGCTATTGATAGTATTCCAGCCTAGTTATATATATATATATATATATATATATATATATATATATATATATATATATATATATATACTACTATGCTTGTTGGTGCTTGTAAGTTTTCTACCGTTAGATCTACCCATTTGACTAATTTCATTCCTTAGATCATTCTATTCTACCAACCACTTACTTAACCCAAGAGGCCCACTATCATCCTAACCGCACATCTTTTTATTCAAGAGCTAAAAACCTACAAACACTAATGACTTGGTACTTTTAAAAGCATGGGAGCTCAAATATATATATATATATATATATATATATATATATATAAAGAGAGAGAGAGAGAGAGAGAGAGAGAGAGAGAGAGAGAGAGAGAGAGAGAGAGAGAGAGAGCGCGCGCGCGCAAGGCTGGAATACTATTAATAGTACCAAGTCATTGGTGCTATTAAGTTTTTAACCATTGGATTAAAAGATGTGTGGTTGAGATAATAGTGGGCCCCTTGGGTTTAATAGGTAGTTGGGAAAATAGTAAAATCTAACGGGTGAAAATGATCAAAAGGGTTGATCTAAGAGTAGAAAATTTGATAGCATCAATAACTTGGTACTATTAATAGTGTCACGCCTCGAGACTGCCAATTTGTACAGTTCGGGCACGCCAACAGATCAGCCAATCGGGTATGACCTCTCACTACCCGAAAGGAACGGTAATATCCAAAACAATACATCAAGTGTATGTAGAAGCTAAAGCTTTCATTCAATAAACAATTAGTTTAAGCAGAAATGAAAGTATACAAGAGTGAACCATAAAATAACTTTATTACACTTTACATCTCTCAACTTGTAACTAAATAATATTATAATTTTTTTACATCTTTTCCTCACCATACAAAGTTCACTCAAGAAATATAAAAAAGGTATCTCCGCTAGACTCTCTAGGTCTCTATGCTGCTAGGCCCTTGCCCATGTTGCATGCCTCGCTGACTGCATCTGAACCTGGAAAAATGGTCACCCGAGGGTGTGAGAACTACTTAAAGTTTCCAGTGGGTTCAACCACCGAGAAAAAGTGTCCTACACCACTTGGTTCTAATGGAAGCAATAATAGTAGAATGTTAGAAAACTATAAATCAGGATTTAACATGCTGATATGCATATAAAGGTCACTACACTATCTGTGTATACTCATCGACCCAATGCCACTCTGTCCTGCCATACCAGACTACTATCCAGAAACTCGGCCGCTATGCCGCTGTAAAAGGGATTAAGCTAACCCGGCCACCTTGACCACTCTATTCTCTCTTTATTCTTTCACATTCTGGTGCTTTAGTTAAAGTTAAACCCTCGAAAATTTGTGTCCAACGGGCCCCAGCCCGGTAGTCATGCTACCATAAGACAGGAATCTGTAAGGTTGCCGATAACACCTCTGGTGTTACCCCGTCCTACGGGGGGACTTATCATACGGGTCACTGCTCGGGAGAGGGACACTGCCCAACTCCGACAAGAGTACTATGGAACTTGTCATACAGGTCGCTGCCCGGGAGAGGGACACTGCCCTAACTCCGACAATTTTACATTCACCCCCGAAGGTACGCCCGTTTTATTTTTTTTCTTTTCTTTTCTTTTCTTTTCGTTTACTTTTACTTTAGCACTTAACCTCTTTACTTTTAAGCACTTGATTTTCTATCTTATTTGAGCTTATAGCTCACATTGCCACTCGCAATCTGTTCCTCTTTCTTTCAAGCCTTTTAGCTTTTTCCTTTCACTTTTAAACTTGTCTTTATTTAATCGGCTCTCTGAAGGAGTACCACATCCGATTCTCCTTAGAAGGGTCTTACATTCAGAGGCACCATTTGCATTCTCTTTTGCTTTTTAGCCACTTTTACCTTTCTTTTTAAACTTTATCACTTTCATTAATTTATCTCTTATACTAGGTCTCGCCACATGGATAACTAGAGAGTCACCTGGACTCTTAATCATTTCTCTTTCATTCATTTAACTCAAATTGAAGTTAAAGTGGTTGTCCATTTGCCGAGACACCCTATGACCCACTCTAGGGTTATATTTGTTTAACTCTTTAACTTTGTGATCACATATACGTGTCCTTAGAGTTTGACTCTAAGTTAGATACTCTACTATCTGCTTAGCTCTTTAATTTTGTGGCCACATACTCTTTTCCTTATTCCACGCTGAACCTGGAGTTACATTAATTCTATTTTCCTGTTCCACTTTTAACTTAGAGTTACATTGACTCTAATTCATTACTTGAGAGTAAAACTCCACTAGTTCACCTTAGGTTTTCTTTACCAAAGTTCCATATAATGCTTAATCTAGAGCTCATTGATTCTATGTTAAATACTCTATTCTCAATCTTAGATTATCCCCTAAGACATTGTCACTCATTCATCTAGGTTTAACTCCTAGGACATCATGCCACTCGTTAAATCCTTAATCTAGGTTTTCTCCTAGTTTTACTACCAAACATGCTCATTTCCCTTATACTTTCACATGATTCCTAGGGTTACACCCTAACATGATCACAAACATAAAATAGTATTTATTACCTATTTTATGTAAGTCAAAAATGGCACTTTCTTCTAAATTCATTTACACATACAAATTTATCATCTATTTCTATAGTAACCATGAATTTTAAAAGGTTTAAATAAATTTCTGGATTAATAAATAGCAGAAAATAAATAAATAAATAAGACCCAAAAAATATCGACTTTTGATCGGGGCCTGATCTCAAAAATCCCAGATCACCATTGCGACCGTCTCGTCGAAACATAAAAAATTCATATTCACTTGTCGACGATCCAACGGTCGGATCTTCCAGAAATCAGCGAAGAAACTACGGGTCCCACAACTTAAGTTGTGAATAGTAACCTCTAGTTTTAATCCCCTCTCGACCACTAACGGCCGTTTCACTGTCTGGAACCCTGACATAGGGGTATGAGTAGTCAAACCCAACTAATTTCGATGTTCTGAGCGCGATGGCACTGACGGTTTTCGCGTTTGGCGACCCGGGTACATCGAAGTGCATGTGTCGGATTGCGACACATAGAACTAAATGGCCCGAGAATTCATTTGTGCACCAAATCAGGCAAATATGCAGTCTATCTTGAAGGTCTCGACGAGCCGGACGTCGTGGCGAAGTCCGTTTCGCAAAACGACGATCGGATTGTCTCGAAGTGCATGAAAAGCGCCAAATTATTGCTTTTTCTTCAAATATCTTGGGTGTTATTGGGCCAAAGCTTTTGGGACCTTGTTGGTTGGGCCTCTGCCAACCTAAGAAGCCCACGAAGGCTATTGAACAGAGCTCGGGGCTTGAGGTGTGTGTGTGAACAGGGTTTGAGGCTAATTGCAAAGAATCTTGCATTTATTGGTTGGTTGCCTCTTGGACTACCCTGGGCCAGAGCACGAAGAGTCTGTGGGGTGTATTCGAAGCACCAACCTCCTCTGAATTCCCCAGACTTAACCTGTGCATTGGAGTTGGCCGAGGACATCACCATTAGAGAGGAACTCGAGAGAGAGAGAGAGGGAAGGGAGAGAGTTGGACCAAATCTTTTCCTAAGCGGATTTGGAGTGCCCTGGGAGTTCCTCTGTACCAGTGGAGTGTTCCTGGAGATTGCCGTGGCCGCGCGTGGAGGAGGGACCAAAACCGGCTTCATCCCTTCTTCCCCGAGCTCGGCCAAGGTAAGGATCTCAAACCTTGGTTTGTATGCACCTGGGACCCCTAGCAGTAGGTTTTAAATGTTCTTAGGATGCCCCATGCATAACCCGAGCCCCCCATGCAAAGCGCATGACCGGCGGGAGCCAATTATTGCCGGAAACCTAACCTAGCTCCGCCTCGAGATAACTCAGCAATCGCTGGACCAAAACGCACCAAAATTGGTGTGCCAAGACTGTAGGATATGCCTAATAATTCTGCAAAGTTGGAATAAATATGGATTAGTATTTTAAGAAATATTTGATGCCCTAGTTTTGGCTTTATGTACATTTTGGCCGAGCTTCATGCTCCGGCGCCGGCGGGCTTCCCCGACGCCGGCCACCTACTCAGAAGTGTTGCTGAGGCCAAGAGGATCCCAACCATGCTTTTGCATGGCTTCCATGCAGGCCGAATAAGGGTTGGCCATGGATGACCCAAAATGAAGTCATGTTGCGGCCGCCGGCGCTCCGGCCAACTCCGGCCGGGGAGGGATAGTCGGGAAGCTTTGTATGGACCAGAGTAACATATCCATCAATGTTGGAGAGCTTCAAATGGCCTCAGCTGAAATCCACCATTAATGGTGTTGAAGCTCAAATTGGAGCTTGGCCCCGCCGCGCCGCCGCCGTGCCCTGTCGCCGGGCACAGGCACAGAAAGATTCCCAGAGTGATTTACCACCCAGTTGGTCAAGTCATTTGATCCTAGATGCCTGGGTTGCTGGTCACGAATTTCAAAGCCAAGGGGGTCATCTTCTTCCCCGAGCTTGTGGCCAACCTGGGTGTTGAGCTTGCTCCAAGTTGCTGGAAAAGTTCCTGCAACCTGGAGGAGTTTATTCCCTCAAGTTTTGCAGGGTCTGGTACTGTGAATGCAGAGATCCAACCTTGGGTTGGGTTGTGGGTGTTGTTAGAAATGGTGCACACCATGTGTTTGTGAAAATGCCACAAAGAAAGAAACAGTGGAATTAGGTTTCAAGTTGAATATCAAACTTGCTCACAAATGTCTCCTGAGCTTGATACTCACTTCAGATCAAGATGGATCTGTGTGGACTAATGTTTGAAGCATTGTGAACTTGTAAGTGTGCAAGGTTTTGGATCTGGGTGATCCAGCAGTGCTGGGCTGCAAATAGAGCAAGCCCAGTGATTCTTGAGGCATTTTGAGCATGTGACTAAAGCAGAATTTATTTTGGCACACTAGAGGTTAAGATTTAGTGTTGTCAAGCTCTAAAGATAATGTTATGACCCAAACACTGAACTGGTCAGTTTGAAATGTTGCAGCAGTGTACTCCTGGCTAATTTGGGGTCACTGGACGCGATGCTCGTGTTTATTTTGGGTTTTGATGAGCCGAAGAAACGAAAATGCGTTTCGGCTAGGTTAGAGAAGTAATTCATGGCCCGAAGTTTTCCTCGGGTATCGTGCTGCCACAAATGGGTGAGCACGGCGTTCAGCGAGTCGAATGTCACCTACTGGAGGTGACGGTTCGTAAAAATGATTCTCCGTTTAAGAGAACGAGCCAAAACGGGGTTTATTTAGTAAATATTACACATTCTGAGTAAACCTGAAGGGCTTGCTGCAGTTGTAACAATGTGGAAAAGCTAGATAAATGTTCTAAAACATTATTGACCTTTCGGTGGGATTTCCGGGGTTCTTGAAAAGCTAGATTTACTTAATAATGCGATAATCGACGAAATGATCGATTCGCGCTAGTTGCACTTTGAGGATTGGTAGATCCTGAGTTGTCACCTGGTATTATTGTAGGCCCCAGTCATCAGGAGCCAGCCCGTGATCCGTCTTGTGGTTATCGCGACCGTCTACCTTCTGGTGGAGTCGTTGTTCCTCCTATATACAGGTGGGTTTATCTTCGGTCCGCGTTTTATCAGGTCGGCCCTACGGGGTACCGTGGTAGGTCGGACCCCTGTTCTTGGTGTAGCCCTGAACCTATGCTTTATCTTTACTATATGCTTTCATTCCAGCATTCAGTCATTACAGCTATATTGCTTGATTATACAGATGAGCCTTTCGCTATACTCTATTCTTCACTGCATGTTTAGAATAGGAGTTCTAGTACCTGGCATGATTTGCATCAGTATCGATATCCCGATGGGGATTTCCTCGGCTTCTCGCCGACTGTCCGGTCTACTGACCGTGGATTGAGATTTAGCATTATGACTGCTATTGAGTTTATACCTGCTCTTACTACTTGCTTGCATATCAGCACAAAACCCTTACATCGGCATAGCCTTGATCCCACAGATGAGCTTTTATTATGCCTTGATTTCCAGCAGTAGTTATACATCATACGTATATTCCAGCAGTTGCTTGTTTATCGTATTGAGATATATCATGCTTCTTCAGCAGTAGATATACATTTTCTGGACACATGCCATGCTTGATTGGTCACTAGCATAGTTCTATACCTGTCTCTATTCTTCACTGCATGTTTAGAATAGGAGATACTACTTCAGTATGTGGCATGTTATACTAGTATCCCAGTGGGGATTTTCCTCGGCTTCTTGCCGTCTATGTGGTCAGTGGACCATGGTATGAGCATCAGCATTATGATCGCCGTCGAGCCAAGCTTTCAGTCGCGCACACCGACGGTTTGGCCACCGTCACGGTGTTCTTTACCGGTAGAGAGGTCTGATTGACCCGTGAGCCTTTGAGGTTATGATAGCTTGATTTGGGTGTCCAAAAGTGGTTGTTGCCTGAGGCCCCAATGACCAAAAGTGGTTGTTGCCTGAGGTCCATATGCTCCATGGCAAATTAGCCTGAGGCCCTTGCGGCCAAAAGTGGCAGTAGATTGGGTATATTTGTGGTACTACCTTTGATGCACCTTCTTGATATTCCTGCTTGTTTGATTACCTGCATTTTCATATTTGTTATAGATTTATCATGCATAGTATGATTGTGTTATATATGCATACCCTGTTCTATTGATCTATATTTGATCATTTTCTGCTTGTCAGATTATCAGTTATAGTATGATCATTCTTTGCTCGCCAGATTATCAGTGATAGTATGACTATTTCCTGCTTGTCAGCTATAACATATTCATTCCTACTTGTCAGATTATCAGTTATAGCATGATCAGCTTTATATATGATTACACTGCTCTGTTGATTAATCCATGATTAATGGTACATATTTGAATTATACCTTTCAGTTGCAGTATATCCTACTTTTGCTATCCGCTTATTATGGTATCCAGTAGGTACGGCTTGCTATTTTCCGGCCCGTCGTGCCCACTGGGATACACTCCGGTGTGTCTCACACCTCGGGTGACTGTTTTTCAGGTCCTTCGAGTGCGGGGACCTTTGGACGTTCTGTGTGAGGACGCGTGGTAGATTTACCCCTGGTAGGATGTACCCCTTTTGATTTAGTAAAACATTGCAACTGTATTTCCATTTTGAGAACTGGATGTATTAACTTATGAACCTTGTGGTTGTAATAGAGTAGAACTTATTTTGTATAGCTATCTCGTATCTACTCTGATGGACTGTTTTTGTTAGCCGAGCACATATAGGGAAGGCTCTGTTTGTTGAACAGTGACTTGTCTATATGTGTGGCGGTCTGTTCACGCCTTGGAGAAATCAAGATTTTAAACTCTGATTTAAAAAAAAAAAAAAAATTAGACCCACTTTTGAATCTCGGGGCGTGACAATTTCTTTTTGACTAATTGATCAAAAGCACTTTTCATCTGTGTTCATCTACACATGCTAATTTATCCCCAATTTTGGATAAATCATAAAGTATCACTTTTTTATCTGTGTTCATCTACACATGCAAATTTATTCACTATTTTGAATAATTCATCAACAAGCACTTTTCTCTAAGTCCATTTAACATGTAAATATATCACCTATTTTTCTTTTCCTCACTCATAATCACAATCAAAATTACACTACACTAGCATGCTTACTAATAATGCTTCTAAATCAATGCAGAGGAAAAAGAGGAGAGGTCACCCATTTTCGACAGAATCCCCCACCTTATGTCGTACTCAATTGCTTGTAGAGACTTGCAATTGGTCTCCACGCCATTTTCCTTGTCTTTTCAAGGTTGCACGCACAACGATGCACACCATCCGAGTCCGCACGCAAAACGATGCACGCCTTCTAAGTCTGCACGCAAAACGATGCACATCATCAAAGTCTGCACGCAAAATGGTGCACATCATCCAAGTTCGCACGCAAAACGATGCACGTACCTCGGGTTTGCACGCAAAATGGTGCACATTCTTCGAGCTTGCACGCAAAACGATGCTCACCGCAAAAATGGTGCACATTCTTCGAGGTTGCACTCAAAACGATGCACGTTCATCAAGATTGCACGCAAAACGGTGCACGCCGCAAAACGGTGCACATTCTTCAAAGTTGCACACAAAATGGTGCTCGCCGCAAAATGATGCACATTCTTCGAGATTGCACACAAAACGGTGCACGTTCAAAACGCCCGACGGTATTTCGCGCAGCAAAATGGTACAGTCAACGGCGTTACTAACACGCACAACGGCATGGGGTCAATCCAAAACCCAAAGGGGGAAGACTTAAAACTGTGCCGAAAAACACCGCAAAAATGATGAGCGGAACCTACTTTGGCATCGTCATGCCGTCCAATGTGCGCATGAGCGTTCGTTCGGCTCCTTTCAACACCCCGCGCGCGCACCACGGGTTCCTCGGCGTGCTCGCGACACCCCCAAATACCCCCCATGAAATCCCCCCCTCCTTCCCTTGGACGCTCGGTTTGGAGCAAAAGGAGAAAAGGGGAAGAAATAGGGCATTTTGGCCCTTTATAGCCGAAATCCCAACATTCGGGCGCACCTTTCGGGAGCCCGAAAGTGGGTTTCGGGCTGCTATAGTGCCCCTACACCCACGGTCCACGGGAGCATGCGCCAGCACCCGCCTGTGTGGGCCAATGGGCGACCGCCACGTGGCAGTACCCGCGGCCCCCCCGCGTCAACGCGGTGCAGCGACGCGTCGCGCTGACCAGCGAATGGGGGCCCGACACATGGCCTGCCCCCGCTGACACGCGACAGGGGCCGCGCGTCTTCCTGACGCGCGCCTGTCGCCTCGGCAGCTGGGGCCAATGGGGCGCTGCCACGTGGCGCGCCCCATCTGCTCCCGCGCCTCGAGCCGCGCGCCACTGTGCGTCGTGCGCGCGTACCGTACCTTAGGATTCATGCCAGTGCCTCGGGATCCGTGCCACTTGCCTCGGGATCTGTGCCCGTGCCTCGGGATCTGTGCCACCTTGGGATTCGGGCGCTACTATAGTGGATTCGGGCGCTGGCGCAAGCCCGAACCGGGCTGCCACAGTGTGAACCGGGTTCACTACAGTGTGGACCCGGTTCGCCCCACTTTGAACCGGCCTGCTACAGAAATTTCCGGGCGCCCGGAAACATTTTTCGGGCGCCCGAAAGTTTGGCCCAACTCTGATTTCGTCCGTTTTCGCCCGTTTCTCGCCCGTTTTCGCTCAAATTCGACGACGGGCAGCCACAGTTTAACTTGATTTATCATAAGGTACTTTAAATTTTCAGTTTGGACCATTTCTGGGTCACCAAAAGTCTCGCTGTATTCAGAATCGCTGGCGGACTCCGTTCTCACTGCCCGGGTATCCAATCGACGCGAAACTTTTACTGTGACCTTAAAACATAATTATGGAGCTCACAGAATTTTCTCGAAATTTTCTGGCACTGTAAATTTTCTGCTAAAAATCTGAGCCTCCTTTCTCATATAAAATTCTAGAAGTCTTATTTTTAATCCGATTTCGGCCTAATTCACTCCCAGATCATCCTTTACTTTTCTAGATTCAATAAAAATAGTATCTCATACAATTTTTATCTATATTTATTTATATACCAAAAATCTGGTACATTACAAATAGTATAGTAGCCGGACTCTCTCTCTCTCTCTCTCTCTCTCTCTATATATATATATATATATACTTTTTGAACATTCTATCTGGAGTTTATGATCTACATCCCACTTATCCTAAGATGGGATGAATTTTATCCGTCATTTCGAAGTGATGCGTGTACTTTTGTTATCGAAAGGTTCTACTGTTAAATAAAGTTAAATAGGATGGTAAAATATTTAGTTTTTGAGAATCATTGAATAATAATTGGGTAATAAAGCGTATATTATAAAAATAATAAAATAATATATTGTACTGTCCTATATATATATATATATATATATATATATATATAAAATCTAATTATACTCTTGTTTAATGGTATACACTTAAGATGAAACAAAATAAACAAGGAAATAGCAAAGTAAAACTTTTTAAACCAGAGAGGGACAAAGTAAAGAATATAGATAAATTAATAGAAGTTTACAAAGACAAAGTGACATTCTTTAAATTGAGTGAAAACACCAGCAAATTTTTCCTCCTTAACAAGCCCACAAAAAGTCATGAGGAGAAAAATAGCCACCTACTAAAGTTACTTCACAGGTGGGAAAAAGAAATCTAGGAGCTATCAAATATTTGGTTGTTGCTTGTTAATTTATGAGCTATAATTGCTATGTTGTTTAACTAAAGGAAAAATATATATCACACCTAATGTATTCAATTGGAAACATCCCTTTCGAGTACAATTCACTTTGCCATGTATAATAAGATTGCCCTATAATTTTAGATAAGATAATAATAAAAAAAATAATAATCTTATATAGCTTTATATAAAAATATTAAATAATAAAAATATTACTATAAAGTTTAAGTTATCAGATTTTTTTTTTTTTTTTTTTTTTTTTTTATATTTGTTCTTCTGATCTATTACTATTAGTCTGCGGTTTATAACAGATAATAAGTAAAATGATAATTTTGTCATCACAAATATATTATTCAAAAAAGCTTTATGATTATCTTCTTCCTCAATAAAAATCTATCCAAACTCATTACAACAAAATTATATTATAGAGACACATATTTGTAACACTTTTGTATAAATGTCATATCTATATTTCATCTATATTTAAAATTAAGTTATAGGGATACATTTTTGTGACACATTACAAAAATATGTCGCTATACAAACTAGCGACGGCACATATAGCAACACTAATAATAAGTGTCGGTATTTTTGTCAGCGACATTTTTTTTTTTTAGATTTTAGAAATACTTAAAAATATCGCTATAGCATAATTTTGTTGTAGTGACTCTATGGGTGCAACCTCATCTCCACCTCTTCTTTCACTGTTTCTTCCACCAAGCTAACCATTAGTTAATTAATGAGATTAATTTGAATAATATATAAAAAGAATAAAAATAGTTAATTTATTTTTTAAGTAATCAAGGTTAAGTATGTTAACTATGATTAACTAAGTTTTTTTTTAACAAATATTAACAATAAGGATAGATTTGAGACTGTTAGTATTTTTGGAGGGATAAGTATTATGACTTAAATTTTTAAGAAATTTATTTATTACTTGATATTTTTTTAAAAGAGCCATATAAAGTTCCTTATTTTATTCGTCTTTTTGGATCGTTCTTATTTTGATAATTCTAGATCTTCTGCGTATTTTCAATATGTTGTGAATTGAATGCGCGGATCAAATACGCGGATCGAGTAGGAAGAGGACTGTCACGGTTGTCGTTATGGCAACACTTTATAATAAGATATTTAATAAAGGGTTAATTTCAAATAGCTTTCTGTAAATATATCGAATAGCAGATATATCCTTAGTTCCCTACAAAATTCAACTTTTCATAGTTATTCCTTCAAAATTTCTAAATTGTTCATATATGTCCATACTGTTAATATCCGTTAGAAAAATATAATTAATCATAAATTAAATACTTAATATTGGTTAGTTAGTGAGATAATTTTTTTTTTTTTTACCCTTACATGCATTTTTGCATTATTTTAACGGTACTATTGGAGGAACATATTTGAAAGAACAAAAATGATATTTCATATATATTTTATTAAAAAATAAACAGTAAACTAACGGTAATAAACTATATAAATATATATATGAATAATTTTAAATTTTTTAAAAAATAAATATAAAAAATTAAACTTTATAAAAATATATTCGCTATTTGACATATTTTTAAAAATTCGTATGCAAATGAATTCTTTTATAAATGCCAATTAAGTACTCTCTCACATTCATGCACAAGTGATCAAATATTTCATAACTATTATATTATATATCTAATATCTTCATAACTACTCTCACATTCATGCACAAGTGATCAAATATTTCATAACTATTATATTATATATCTAATATCTTCATAACTATTATATTACTGTTATTAAAAATATTACACTTGCTGTTATAACAAAAAAAATACTATTATTATAAAAAAAAACTATTATTAACATAAAAAATTACTGTTAAAAAAAAAAAAAAAAATTCACTATTAAATTTCAGTAAATAAAAAAAAAACTCAAAATTTAAGTAAAACAAAAAATTTCAGCAAAATAAAACACTATTATTAATAAAAATTAAATTATTATTAGTGAGTATTAAATTAACACAAAATTTAAACCAACCCAACAATTTATTCATGAGTTCACTCATGAAAAATGCTAAGGGCAAAATTGATAATAAAGATTTATAACTACTATATATTTTCACTATTCTTGCTTATTTTAAGAAATAAACCAAACACAATTTCAGCTTTTCATAAGAATAACAGCTTTACAAATCAAACACTATTTTTTTTTTATCCCTGACTATCCCGGAATAGCAAGCTATCCCAGGTATAAAAAAATTTATCCTCAAGCTTACAATCTCCGAACCAAACATAGCCTTAGATTCCAAGATTCAGATTATATATATATATATATATATATATATATATATATATATATATAATAACACGCTATTTATTTTATTTATTAAAAAAATAAATTAAGTTATAAATATGAAGTAACAGACCTCTGCCAAAAGGTAGAGAAAAAAAAAAAAAAAAAAAAAAAATCTACGGATTCATAACGTCAGTGTCCAATTAGGGTATTGTTGCGTGCCTGACTCGACGCAACCGTCAAGGATGACTTTGCTCTGAGACTTGGATGGTGTCGAGGATGATGGGCTTAGCCACAGCGGCTAAGTAATGATGCGCAACCTGTCCACGGGTCCGTCGGGATAAGACAAGGGGGGAATGGGTGGAGAAGAAGAAGAAGAAGAAGAGGAAGAAGAAGAAGAAGTAGAAGAAGAAGGAGAAGAAAAAAAGAAGAAGAAGAATAGAGGAGAGAAAGAAAGCGCAGGAAGGAAATTTAGTTTTTCATTTTTCATAACTGCCTTCTGTTACATCTGCCATTTTTATTCTCTCAACCCTGCACGAGAGATCAAGCAAAGAACTAATTCCTATGACCTTGATTGGCAAAAGCCCATAGCTATTGGGCTACCAATGCCCCCTTTTATTCATTACTCGGCCCACTGGGCCTCCCCACTCTATCTTAACCCTACTCCTATCCTTGTGCATCTGACAAGGCCACCGCCCTCTCCATCCCACGCTGCCCTCATCCCGTTGCTCCTGTCCTTGCCGCTTGCTCCCAGCTGGCTGATGGCCCTCGACCGAAGCTCCTCTCCGAGCGTGCTTGTCCGATCCCTTCCCCGACGGCGCCGTCACCGAGAGCTAAGCCCCCGTTCCCAACTTGTATTTATTTTTGTGCAACCTCTTCTCTACTGTGACTCTTCTAATCCCCTATCTTCTCTTGGCAGACATAACACTCCCCCTTCTTCGAATGATCCTTGTCCTCAAGGATCAAGTGAAGGAAATTGTTTGCGGAGCAGCCAGTAGTCCTCCCATGTGGCCCTTTCCGCGGGCAAGTTGCTCCACTGCACGAGCACCTCAGTGGTCGCTCTGTTCCCTCGCTTCGCCAACCTTCTCCCCAATATTGCTTCAGGTTCGGCTAGGACCTGCCCTTCATCTCCAATCGCTGGTAAGTGTGGGGTTGCTTGCACCCCTGTCATTGGCCCCTTCTTGAGCAATGAGACATGGAACACCGGGTGTATCCTCGAACCTTCAGGTAGTGATAACCTGTACGCGACCGGTCCGACCCGCTCTATAATTTGGAAGGGTCCGAAATACCTGGCGCTCAGCTTTATGTTTTTTCTTATGGCTACTGAGGATTGTCGATAGGGTTGGAGCTTGAGGTAGACCCAGTCCCCTACGGTATACTCCTTTTCCTTCCTATGCCGGTCGGCTTGTTGCTTCATCCTGTTCTGGGCGAGTAGAAGTCGATCCTTTAACTCCCTAGTTAATTGTTCCCGTTCCTTCGCCCACTCCGTAAGTCCTGAGGTGGTAGCTGTACCCAATGTTGGTATTAAATGGTTTGGGGGTGGAAGTCCATACAGTGCCTCATAGGGGGTCATGCCGATAGAGGAGTGGAAGTTGGTGTTATACCACCACTCTGCCGTCGCAAGCCAAGAATGCCATTTTTTTGGATGTTGAAAACATAAGCATCGTAGGTACGTTTCTAGGCACCTGTTCACTCTTTCGGTCTGTCCGTCAGTCTCCGGATGGTACGCCCAGCTCATATTTAATTTGGTTCCCATTTGTTGGAATAAGCCTTTCCAAAATTGGCTCGTGAAGATCTTGTCCCTGTCGGAAATGATACTCCTTGGGCATCCATGCAATTTGCCTACCGTTCTAAAGTACACCTCCGCTACTTCATGTGCAGTAAATGGGTGCCTGAGGGACATAAAATGAGCGTACTTTGTGAGTCGATCCACCACCACCATCACAGTATCCTTCCCTTCGGATTTTGGGAGTGCTTCTATGAAGTCCATACTCACACTTTCCCAGATCTGTCCCGGAGTCGGTAGAGGCTACAACAGCCCTGAATAAGGTGACCCGTCCACCTTATTTTGAGCACAAGCTGCACAGTTCTTAACCCAGTCTTCCACATCCTTCCTCAACCCAGGCCAATAAAAATGCTGCCTGATCCTTCTATACGTATTATGAATTCCAGAGTGGCCTCCTAACGCGGAATTATGCATTTGATCCAATATCCTCCCTCTTAGACCCCCGGAGCCTCCTATTAGCAGTTTCCCTTTGTACCTTAATAGCTCGCTGCTATATTGGTAGTGACCGGAAGTGGGCTGTTGCAGAGTCAGCTCTCGTACTAACCGTTCGCACAGAGAGTCCCCTCTGTAGCTACCCACCACCTCTTGTGCCCACTCGGGTATGACCGTGGATATCGCTAGTGCCATCCCCTCCTCCCCATCCCTTCTCGACAACGCGTCAGCTGCGGTATTCTCTTTTCCCTTCCTATACTGGATGGTATAGTCGAGCCCCATCAGCTTGAACATCCCCTTCTGTTGCATGGGTGTAGAGATCCTCTGTTCCAATAAGTGCTTCAAGCTCTCGTGATCCGTCTTGATTATGAATGCCCGAGGACTCAAATAGTGCTTCCATTTTTGCACAGCCATGAGAATAGCCAAAAACTCCTTCTCGTATGTCGATAGCCCTGAATGCTTATTGGCGATAGCCTTACTCAAGTACGCAATTGGCCTTCCATCCTGGGTCAGAACTGCCCCGATCCCGGTGCCGCACGCGTCAACTTCCACAGTGAAGGAGCGCTGAAAGTTGGGCATGGCCAATACAGGTGCCTCTGTCATGGCTGTTTTGAGCTTGTCGAATGCTGATTGAGCTTCTTCATTCCAGTGGAAGTTATCCTTCTTAAGTAGCTCGGTTAGGGGTTTACTAATGCTCCCATACCCCTTGATAAACTTTCGATAGTACCCTGTGAGCCCTAGAAAACCCCGTAGCCTTTTCAATGTCTTCGGTTCGGGCCAACTCTTCATAGACTCAATCTTTGAAGGATCTGTGGCTACCCCGTTTCTTGAAATTATGTGGCCTAGGTACTCCACCCTGTCCTGGCCGAAACTGCATTTACTCCTCTTTGCGTACAACCTGTTCCTTCTTAGTTCCTCGAGCACAGTCTGGAGGTGACTTGCGTGGTCCTTCAGATCCTTGCTATAGATTAAGATATCGTCAAAAAATACCAACACAAACCTCCTTAAATATGGCTCGAATATACAATTCATAATTGCCTGAAACGTCGCGGGCGCATTAGTGAGGCCAAAGGGCATAACTCGGAATTCATAGTGCCCTTGATGAGTCCGGAAGGCCGTTTTAGGTATATCCGAGGGTTTCATTCTGATCTGGTGATATCCGGATCTCAAGTCTATTTTTGAAAAGTAACTGGACCCCCCTAACTCATCGAGCAGGTCGTCTATGATTGGGATTGGAAATTTATCCTTCACTGTCCGTTTGTTAAGTTGCCTGTAGTCGATGCACATCCTCCAAGTTCCGTCCTTCTTCTTTACTAGCAAGGCGGGGGATGCAAACGGGCTGTTGCTCCGTCTTATAATGGAATGATCCATCAACTCCCTTATTTGTCTCTCGATTTCCCCCTTTTGCTCATGAGAATATCGGTACGGCCTCAAGTTCACTGGCACACTGCCCTCCTGTAATGGAATTTGATGGTCTTGAGATCTTGGCGGAGGTAGTGCTTTGGGTTCTTGGAAGACATCTTGGTAGTTATCCAGAACCTACTGTAAAGTTGGGTGGACGGCTATACCTTCTTCCGCATCCCTCGCAGTTACATCATTGCTTATGAGATAGCACTCTCCATTGCTCATCTCCTGATTCCACTGGGCTGCGGATATTAATTTCAGCTTCGCTCCCTCTTCGATCCCCTTTAACTCTAACAGTTGGTTCTCCTTGGTGATGGTAACTGAGTTAAGAGAGAAGTCGAAGGTGACCTTACCGTAGGACTTGAGCCAATCAATCCCCAATACTATACTCGATCCCTCGAGCCTAATCACTCTTAGATCCATCATGAAGGCTTGCCCCTGCATTTCCCATGTAAATTCGGGACACTTAAGCTTACTAAGCACTTTATGCCCATTTGCCACTGTCACCACTAGGGGTGGTGCTACTTCCATGCGGGCTTTCACTTCACGGGCCACTCCCAGATCGATGAAACTGTGCGTGCTCCCCGTGTCTATCAAAATAGTAACCGTCTTGTTTTTGGCCTCTCCTCGTATCTTAATGGTGTCCTGCGGCCTCTCGCCGCTTAGAGCATGGACCGACACCCCGTTCTCCTGCGGCTCTTCGTCACTCTCAGAGTTATGTACTTCTTGATCCTCCTGTTCTGTGAGCTCTTGTAAGTAGCCTTCATCATACACCTCCATAACCCCCTCTGCCGCTTGAATAGAATTTATTGTTTTATTAGCACAAATGTGCCCTGGAAAATATTTGTCTCCACATCGGAAGCACAGTCCTGCGGCCCGCCTTTGGTCCATTAGTTGCTTGTTGTTGTGCTGTGGACCCCCGAGTGCCTTCTGTGGGTTTGTGTAAGGAAGCTTGGCTGTTTCATTAAGCCGAGTGATGGGAATTTCGGTTTGTTGTTTGGTTTGTGAGTGCTGCTGGTAGGGGGCCCCCGGGCACCCTTGGACTAAACTTATTCTTCTTGTTGATCACAGCTAAAGCTCTCTCATGTAGTTTCGCCTGCTCGTAGGCCTCATCTAACGTTCCCGGATGGTTGATATCGAGGAATGGAATCAATTCTTCTTTAAGCCCGTTGATGTAGCATGAGATGAAATACTCCTCGGTCAACAGCGGGTTATAATAAAGGAGCTGGGACCGTAAGCCTTCAAACCCCTCTTGGTAGCTTTCAACTGTTCCTCCCTGCTTTAAGTTAGTGAACTCTCTAATTAAATACCTTTCTCCGGTTTGTGCGAACCTCTTACATACTGCTTCGGTAAACTCGTCCCAAGTTACAATGTTTTTGTTAATGAAATACCCTTGCTTCCAAGTCCTGGCCTTGCCTAATAAATGCATGGTGGCACACCCGACCCATTGATGCTGCGGAATCTGATACAATTCGAAATAATATTCACAATTTTCGACCCACCCCCTGGGGTCTTCTCCCGCGAACGTGGGAAAATCCAATCTTGGATAAGGTATGTGTTGATATTGGTTGAAACTTCTAATGGCCCCGTGCGGCGAGTACTCGTCTTCTAATTCTTGCTGCCTCACGGGTGTGGGTAACAAGCCTTTACCTCTTTCTTCTCTTATGGTTGATGGTGTTTGTACTCCTGTGGGTCTGACTCTTTGTGGATTTCGCTGCTCAGGTGGATTCGCTGCGGGCTGCGACTTGAGTGGAGGTGGCTGGGTTGAGAAAAGCTTCAGCAGCTCCTCATGTCTCTTAGCCGCTTCGGTTTGTAAGGTCTCATATTGCCTTTGGCCGATTTCTCTTATCTCCGCAATCTGGTGTGTTAGCCCCTCGACCTTGTTCTGGTAATCCGCCCCCAACTCGTGCATTCTTTCCTCTAAAGAATGTATGTGATCGTTGAGGTCTCTAAGTCGGGTGCCTTCGGCCATCTCTGACTCTTCTAAATAGTGCTTGGGGTTGATTTTATTTTTGTTTTTTTCCCTTTCCCCCTATCTTGGATGTTCGATTTAATTCTGGTTGCCCTGTGATGACTGTCTGAGGGATGCCCCCTTGTTGCCCTGGGATCTGACCGCTCTGATACCAAAATGTTGCGTGCCTGACTCGACGCAACCGTCAAGGATGACTTTGCTCTGAGACTTGGATGGTGTCGAGGATGATGGGCTTAGCCACAGCGGCTAAGTAATGATGCGCAACCTGTCCACGGGTCCGTCGGGATAAGACAAGGGGGGAATGGGTGGAGAAGAAGAAGAAGAAGAGGAAGAAGAAGAAGAAGTAGAAGAAGAAGGAGAAGAAAAAAGAAGAAGAAGAATAGAGGAGAGAAAGAAAGCGCAGGAAGGAAATTTAGTTTTTCATTTTTCATAACTGCCTTCTGTTACATCTGCCATTTTTATTCTCTCAACCCTGCACGAGGGATCAAGCAAAGAACTAATTCCTATGACCTTGATTGGCAAAAGCCCATAGCTATTGGGCTACCAATGCCCCCTTTTATTCATTACTCGGCCCACTGGGCCTCCCCACTCTATCTTAACCCTACTCCTATCCTTGTGCATCTGACAAGGCCACCGCCCTCTCCATCCCACGCTGCCCTCATCCCGCTGCTCCTGTCCTTGCCGCTTGCTCCCAGCTGGCTGATGGCCCTCGACCGAAGCTCCTCTCCGAGCGTGCTTGTCCGATCCCTTCCCCGACGGCGCCGTCACCGAGAGCTAAGCCCCCGTTCCCAACTTGTATTTATTTTTGCAACCTCTTCGCTACTGTGACTCTTCTAATCCCCTATCTTCTCTTGGCAGACATAACAGGTATAGATTAGTGCACCTGGAGCTCATCAGGTTTTGATAATTATATATTAATCCCTCTTGTTAGATATATACCACTATAATAAAATTAGATTATAAGGACATATGTTTATGAAACTTTTATATAAATGTCCTATCTATATTCAATCTATATGCAAAATTAGATTATAGGAACATATTTTTGAGACACATTATAAAAATGTGTCACTATACACCCTAGCGACGGCACATATAGCGACACCCTAGCGACGGCACATATAGCAACACTAATGGCAAGTGTCGGTATTTTTTTCAGCAGTATTTTTTTATTTCTTTAAAGTAATATTTAAAAGTATCGCTATAGTATAATTTTAAATTGTAGTGTACATACCCGATAAAAATTAATTAAGAATAAAACTGGTGATTTAAGAAAATATAATTTCAACATGCATAACTATTGAGTACGTACTTGCTGTATATCTTTTGGAATAATTATTATATTTCGAGAAGCAAAATTAATTTGTACAGCTAATTAGAAAAAAGTAATACTATATGTACACTCCAAAAAAAAAAAAAAAATTATACATCCTATTCCCACCCATCAGAGGTTGTCTTTTTCGATAGCTACTTATGTTTGTACGTAGCTACAGGTTTCGTACCCTAATAAGCGTTACCATAATTATGTTTTTATTAAACCAAGCCGTACGAAGCCATAACCTCCAAATTTACACACCACTCCACCATTAGTGGTTTCATATATGGACTTTGCTAGGTGTACACCTTTTTAGGAGTGTACATCTTATATCCCACCTTATCTTCGGATGGGGTGTATTTTACTCGTCAAATCGAGTGATAAGTAAAATTTATTTCATTTCAAAATGGGATGAGGTGTAAGATATACATGCCTAAAAGAGTGTATACTTATACATTTCCTTCATATATATACATGGGTATATATAAGTGTATACCGTTTTTAGGATGTACATCTTACACCCCACTCCATTCTGGGATGGGGTAAATTTTAGTGTCACATCGAGTGACGAGTGAAGATATACCCACTTCAGGATGGGGTGGGGTGTAGGATGTACACCCCTTTTGGGGTGTACACCTAACATATATATACATGGGTATATATTGTACAACCCTTTAGGGGTGCATATCTTACACCCCACCCCTTTTGGGGTGTACACCTAGCATATATATATATATATATATATATATATATATATATATATATATATATATATATATAGATATCTATATATAAAGAGAGAGAGAGTTCGGCTACCGCATCAAGTAATTGGTGCTTATAAGTTTCTACCGTTAGATCTAACCTTCGATTAATTCTACCCTTTATATCATATTATTCCACCAATCATCCACTAAATCCAAGGAGCCCACAATCATCCTAACCGCACATTTCTACATTTATATATATATATATATATATATATATATATATATATATATATATATATATATATATATATATATAGTCCGACTATTATACTTTTATGAGCAAAAAAAAATTTTTACTCATAAATTTTTAACTCTTGGATGAAAAAATGTGCGGTTAGGATTTAGTGGTCGCCTAGGATTTATACTATTTCACCAACAACCCACTAAATCCTAGGGGGACAGCTATTATTTTAATCGCACATTTTTTCATCAATAGGCGAAAAAGTTATGAGTACAAAGAGTTTATACTCATAAAAGTATAGTAACCCTACGCTATATATATATATATATATATATTATATATATATATATATATATAATTAGATTGGGATATTATCAATGGCACCAAGTTATTAGTGCTATTAATTTTTTAATTCTTAGATTAAGCGATGTGCGGTTAGGATGATAGTAGTCTCCTACGGTTTAGTGGATGGTTGATTGAATAGTAAAAATTCTAGAAGACGTACCACTATAATTTCAACCGCACATATTTTCATTTAATGGCTGAAAACTTAGTAACATCAATTACTTGGTGCTATCGATAGTATTCTAGATATATATATATATATATATATATATATATATATATATATATATATATAATATAGATAATATATATAGAAAGAGAGAGTGTGGGAGAACTCTTTCTGTGACTTATGTAACACGCTACTAATAATAATTGAATTTAAATATTTTAGACTATAATTTAAATTTAACGAGTTATTATTGTTAGCGGATCGGATATTTATAATTTATCAATTTTTTGTTTTACATAAGCTTATATATATATATACTTCCTACTTGGTTTTACAGCTTTTTCACTTATTAAGTATTTTGTGATTACTGCTTTTGTTTTCCTATTATCTTCTCTGTTAAAGTGTCAAAATATCTTACAAAATGGATAAAAATAATATGAATCTCTTAGAACTTATTAATATTGATAATTTGGAGAGTCCATATTATTTTTATCGACCTTGATCGTAGAACTTATTTGAATGATCACGTGCAACTGTCATATA